>BQNB010074063.1:3066-31911 GCA_026074375.1 Tanacetum coccineum
GCATAAGAGGTAATTTTTATCCAAATTTAAAATTTTTATGACACATGCCGATGAAAACCGAGTATTAATAGCGTCTCATGGATAGGAATTTACATGATTAGCACAATAACCCTCAGAATTCCATCCCAAAAATATGAGGTTCGCCTTTAGATCTTTAGGAATTCGGGTATCTATTATTGATGCCCAAGATAGTTTATACATTTATCTTTCTCGAGTTAAGGAGTGAGCAGTCACATGTGTCAATTCCATCAGTATGGATGTGTACGTGTGGTCTTAGTCTCCTTTTCTGGAGCATTGATATCAGTATTAAATTATATGAGTGTACCGGTAGTATATTAAATTCTAGAACTCGTTTTTATGATGCATCCCGAGACCGCATAGTAAGTTTTAGGATTTGCTTGATAATAGGCATTACGATTAACCCATATTTTAAACATGTAATTTTTATGATGGTCGCATCGATCATATAACTATCCTACATCCTTGCCATGCACTCGCCTTTAGTGCAGGATGCCCCTAGTACAACCTTTTGAGCCTATCATTTTTTACGGTTCTCGTAATTTTCTAGTTAAGCTGGACTATTAATGAAGAACATTGTTCACCCTTAAACCAATCGTTACACCCAAATTGCCTTAGCCAACATTGTATGTACTCATTTTTAGTACATTATTGTTTTAACCCAAGTTCATTATTTGAGTACACGGTTGCTAAGTCCTTATCCTTGTAAATATTGTTTTGGGACGATTGGGATTCATGGTAGTATTTATTTCGCAGAAGAATCCCATACGTTTGTTGGATGATCTCCATGTTATTTTGATCCACCTC
Source organism: Tanacetum coccineum (assembly GCA_026074375.1). Lineage (NCBI taxonomy): Eukaryota > Viridiplantae > Streptophyta > Magnoliopsida > Asterales > Asteraceae > Tanacetum > Tanacetum coccineum. The sequence goes on from BQNB010074063.1 coordinate 3,892, forward strand.
AAATCGGGCCATTAGTTAGATTCTAAATATCGAGCATGTAAAAGCTCAAGTGTAGGGGTACGTGTTATAATCCCCATGTTATGATATATTATGTTATTAAAAAATAGAAAAGAAAAAGAAAGAGATTGATGTAGAGTTGTGTAGAGTTTGTATATCTTCGTCCGAGTCTTGGCTTAACAACCAAACCAAAGTGTATTCGTGTAAATAATTAGCTAACCCTTCCACCCCAAATTTACCTAAAGCCACACAAATGTATCCCATCCGTTTATGTTTCCATTATATGTTATCATACCCCACAACCCTTTAAAAAGACCTCTTAGATAGTAATGAATAATGCTTGGACCTAGCGGTGGAGGTTTGATCCTTTACCAAGCATATGGTAATTTATATGCTATGACAGGTAATGGGTGTTGATTTTCTGTTTCTCTTATGTTATAATTTATTATACACCCGAGTGAAAGAGAGAATCCCAAACACTTATGTGAGGTGCTAGTGTATACTTTCTGTGCTGTTAATTATGAGGTCTAAAAAGTTGTGTTGTAAAATACTTTTAAAAGAGTAGGTAAAATGACCCCTCATATTATTATTGTCTAGATAGAAAAGCCCATTTGTTTGAGGACAAGCAAATCCCAAATGTAGGGGTATTTGTTGAGGTGTCATTTTATACACTTTTTCAGGGTCGTTTAACCCCCTAAATCATGTGTTTATGCCCAAAATAGGTACTTAATCGTTCCTTTTTAGGTATTTTGCATTTGGAAGGCATTTAGAAGAAATACACGTGACTTGGGGTCATTTGGAGAAGAAACGGACAAGACTACGGACCTACACCAACATTGCTAAAGAATCTCTCTTCAGAAGCTGGAGACTGTGTCACAGATTACACGTGACACCGTCATAACGATATCCAAGATGGTGTCACAAGATCTCAAGATGGCGTCAGATTGTACGACCCAGCCCATTATCTAGAATATTCTTGTCACGATGGCGTAACGATTAAAACGCGGCGCCGTCACAGCGATTTTCCTATATATACAAACCCGAAATTAGGGTTTTAAGAGTGTAACTTTAGAATAAAAAGAGGGTACAAACTCTAGCTCGTTTAGCAGCTGTTAGGGATGATTTTAGGGCCTCAAAACCCTATTGTACTTCCTTTAATTCATGTTCTAATCAAGTAATACTTATTTAATCATTTAATATGTCTTGTTGTGTGATTCTTATCTGTTCTTGCTTTATCTATAACATGCTTGGCTAAACCTTCTATTGTGTTTATTTATAATTGTATGAAACCTAGGATGTAGATCTTAGTGGTGTTGCTTCTTGTGATGAATATGCATGTTAGGTCTTAGAAAACCAGCTTTTGTCTGTATCGCTGTTGATATGTCTAGGAAAACATGATTGTGTAGAAAGGATACCATCGGGTAACAGTCTTCATACTACCTTGCCCCTTTTATGGTTGATCCACTCTTAATATATTTCAAATGCATTTAATATACTCTTAGGGGCCTTGTAATAGTCTTCATACTACCTTACTTGTGCGTTGCCTTAACGGAATATTAAATAGACGGCGGGTTCGTGTAATTCGTTCATGACTTAGGAAATAATTACATAGATCATCACAAGTGTGACAAAGCAACAACACTAGGAGAAGCAATCTAGGGAGTAATACATGATTAAATAAACACAATCTTTTATTATATTGTTATCACCAGTAGCTTAGTTTATATTTAGTTTAATAGCTAAAACCAACCAAGCTTAGTTTATTATGAGGTCTAATAGCTAAAACCAACACCTCTTCGAATATATGATTTACCTGCATTTGCCTATACAAACATAAAAACACAAAAGAATATTCCTCAACCCTTTGAATTCTGTTAGACCCGCTGATCAAGCCTTCAACCTATTTACCTCCTAAGAAAACAAAAAAAACAACCTGAGTGTCTTAGCCTATACTACTTATACAACGAGTTAGTAACTATACCTTATGGCTGTAAAACTTCGTTGTAGAAGTCTTACAGAGCGACCGCACAGTAAAACATTATTTTTTGAAAACGTTTCATAAAGATCAGGTTTAGTGGAAGCAAAGATAATATCATCAACGTAAATTTGTACCAATAATATGTCCTTGCCTTTACGTCTGACGAACAATGTTGGATCGACGGTGCCTTTGGTGAACTTTTGGGAGAGTAGAAATTATGAGAGCAAATCGTACCAAGCACGTGGAGCTTGTTCCAACCCATAAAGAGCCTTCTTATCTAATACACATAATTGGGATTCTCTGGATCTACAAACCCGTCTGGTTGACTAACATAGACCTCCTCACACAGAATGCCATTCAAAAACACGGTCTTCTCATCCATTTGGTAGACGACCATGTTTATATGAGCAGCGCATGCAATAAAGATACGGATGGCCTCGAGTCGTGCAACTGGAGCAAAATATTCCTCAAAGTCTATGCCTTCTTCCTGACTATAACCTCTCGCTACCAAACGAGCCTTATTTTTCAATACACCTCCCAGTTCATCTAATTTCACTTTGAAGATCCACTTCAAGGTAATAACCATTACACAATCTGGACGAGGTACGAGCTCCCAAACTTCAAGACGTTCAAACTCGTTGAGTTCTTCTTGCATGGCTTCAATCTAACAGGATTCTGTTAATGCGTCTTTATAACTCTTGGGTTCAACGGAAGAGAGGAAAACATCAAAGTAATATAATAGAGCTTTATCTTGTAGTTGTTGTCGAGTGGAAACCGGTCTAGAAGGAACGCCAATAACATTGTCAATCGGGTGATCTTTGGTCCATTTGTTGATGTGTTCAGGTGGTTGATTGATTAAATGCACATGATTTGGAATAACAACCTGAGTAGAGGATTCTTTAGAACTAGGTTCTGGAATTAGAAATTCAACAGAGGGATTATTATCCATGTGTGCAACTTCAATATCATGGTTAGCTTCTTCAACACCAAGAGGAATGACAGGAGATGGTGTTGTTGGAGGTGTTTGCGAAGTACTTGGTGGTGCATCTTGATCAATTATTGTTGAGGAAGGTGTACCGGTTGAAACAGCAGGTTCTGGTGTAATGACTACCGGAACTTGAGGATCAACACATGGTGGAGGATTAAGGTACTCATCAAACATAGGTTGAAACAATATTTCCCAATCGTTTTTTTGTTGGTGGAACATACAGATTTGAAGAAGGAATGTTTGGTATGAGTCCTGAACTGATTGTTCCAGGAGTCAAAAGTTTAGGCCCGGGTCCTAAACTGAATTGTTTAGAAGCCATTACTGTAAACTCATCAAAATCAACATGAATAGTTTCAATAATCATTCGGGTCCTTTTGTTGTATATTCAGAATGCTTTCTTCACGGAAACATAACCAACAAAAATTCCAATATTAGCCTTCGGTTTCAACTTACCAAGATCTTCACCGTCATTAGTGGGATAGCAAAGAGCACCAAAGACGTGAAGATAGGATAACTCAAGTTTTTGATCATGGAGAAGTTCATACGGTGTTTTGTTGTGATGTTTTCGGATAAATGATCGGTTTTGTGTATAGCAAGCTGTCGCGACTGCCTCTGCCCAAAGAAATAACGAAGGCTTTGAAAAGATCAACACGGTTCGAGCACCTACCACTAAAGTATGGTTCTGTCTTTCGACAACGCCATTCTATTATGGAGTACGAGCAACTGATGTTTGATGTGAGATTTTGACTTCTTCATAGTAAGCCTTCAGTGTCTGATTGAGGAATTCAGTGCCATTATCAGTCCTGATGTTACAAACGGTTGCATTCAGACGAACTTGAATCATTTTTAGGCATTTAATTACGAACTTCAAAACTTCATCCTTTGAATGTAGAAATTTCACCCATGTAAACCGAGAAAAATCATCAACGATAACCAGCATATATTTTCTCCTATTGATACTTTAAACCCTCATTGGCCCGCAAAGATCCATATGCAACAGATAGAGTTTTTCTTGAATGGAGTCTTTAGCTTTGGGTTTGTGGGAGTGTTTCTTGCTTTTACCAAGAGCACAGGCAGAGCATAAATAATCTTTCTGATACTTTAGTTTTGGAAGACCTCAGACCAGACCTTGTTTGGCAAGAGAATTGATATAATCAAAGTTTAAATGAGACAATCTTTGATGCCACAACCAAGACTTGGTCTTTGAGGCCTTAGACAAGATACATATAGGAGAGGAGAGCAACAAATTGTCCATAGATAAAGTGTATAAATTTGATCCCCGAGATCCCTTGAGTAGATCAACACCGTCTAAGTTACGATTGAAACATGTGTGTTTGCAAAAAGCTACTTCGAGATCGGAATCACAAAATTGACCCATGAAGAATAATTTGTGACCTAACCCTTCCATATAATAAACCTGAGATATTGTAAAGTTTTCCATTTGATAGTCTCCATAACCCATTATATTAGCAATATGATCATTCTCAAATCTGACTGTTCCCAAAAATTTACTAACGAAGTTGATGAGTTGAGAGTGATTTCTGGTTATATGCTTTGAGCAGTCGGAGTCTAAATACCAGAGAACAATTTGGATAACCTGCAATCGTTAAGAGAAGAAGATGGAACATCAGAAACAATGGATTCCCAAGATTGTTTGGGTTCCTTAGAGTTAGAAGTTTTAGATTCTACAATCTTAACTTTGCTACTGGAACCTACAGATCTTGTTGCTTTTAGTCTCCTGCTGTAAACTAAGATTCCTGATGTTGGTGTTACTACTGGTGCAATAGTGGTTTCCTTAGGAGGCACTATTTTATTTGAGGTAATCCTAGTTAAAGGGCACCTATTTTGAAGTTCCTACCTGTAGGTTTCCAACTATACCCAATTTCACTAAACATCTTACCCATAGGTTTCCATACTTTTCTCATTTTAATTCTTTTAGATTTAGATTTTGAACACGCATTCACATAATTTACATAATCAATAATACACATATCATGATTAGCATCAAACAAACATTTGTTACATATAGCACAAATAGATTCAAACTTAGCATTTCCCACAGAATGCTTAACAAGTGCATTACTGACAGGTTTAGAGACAGAATTCTATTTAAACTAGATTTAACTTTCCTAAAATGGTCTTCTACTTTATTCTTCTGATTGCTACTTGGTGGTTGCGAGATCCTATTGTTCTTTGTATTGCCTAAAGGCTTTGATCCGCTAACACTAGTAGTATGTTTTACTCTTATAGAAGTCAACAAAGGCTTGTTAGAATCTTTAGTTTTAAGAGAATCAATCTGCTTGGGAATATTGCTTGAAGATGTGACAGGTTCAGCAAATCTAACTCTTTTGTCCTTGTTCATCGGTGTGACAGCAACTAACTTCTCACTAGGTTTTGGTGAAGTAAGGCATGTCTGAGAGACATAAACTAACAATTCTTGAACGTGTTTTGTAAACATGCAAACATATTCTAATAGAGATTCACTAGGATTCTGTGTTCTAGCGCGTTCTATAAATCCATGAAGAGTGTTAGTATTTTCTGAGTCTTCTCAATATAAACCTCATGAGCATCCCTATTGTTCTTAAGCCTATGAGAAATAGGTTCGATGTCTAGCTTGAACATTCCTGGAGCAATAGTGGCATTAGGATTTGAAACCGCAGTATCGACAACATTTTTCCCTTTAAGTTTCCTTAATTCATTTTTTAAAGCTGTAATAGCAAAACCCTTTTCTTGAAGTTGAGCATTTAAATCCGAATTTTCAACAGACTTTGCATTAATTTGAGCAATTAAAGAGACACAATGTTCTTTTGATTGAACACGTGTCTTTCTAATTGAGTCAAATTGGCCTTATAAATTGATTTCAAATGCTCTCGTTCTTTTCTCAAATTTTCATTTTCAAAAAGTAATTTTGCCACACTATGCTCCAGCTCAATGTTGATTGTTTCAATCTCATCAATGTCTTTCTTTACATTTTCCAAACTATCTTTTCTGCTCAAAGATTTAATCCTATCCTTCAACTTTCTTATGACTGAGCTTTCAATTCATTTAATTCAAATAACTGATTAAATGTAGGAGCATTTTGGTTTTCACAAAAATTGTCCTTTTGAAAAACTTCTTGATTGAGTTGAGTCGTTAATTCCAAAGAAATGAAATGCTTTTCGAGTGTTGAATAAATTTTCAAAAGTTTTTCGTAAACATTTTTTTCAATCAAATCTTTCTTTTTGAGAAGCTCAGTCTCAAGTTCCAGACACTTATTGCAATCATTCACACATGACTTTTTCACATCAAAACTATCCACCGAATTCACAACAATATGCACAATTTCTTGAGACATGATTTGTTTTAGGAGTTGATCATTATCAATGCTTAGCTGTTTGATTTGAATTTCAAAAGCATTTTTGTCTACAGAACACTGATCAACAGCCGCTTTCATTTGGTTAAAAATAGTTTAAACTTTAGTAATTTCATCTTAAAGAGTTCTATCAAACGCATTAAATTGTGTCTTTTAAAAAGCTTCAAAATAAATTACTTCAGTTACAAAAACGCTTTAGGTTATGTTCAAACCCCAGCACAGTAATATAACATCAGATGTGGTTCTCTTTTTTCAAACTTGTCAACAACCATTGGCCCAGTTGATATTTTATTCTTTTTACGACTTTCATTTACCAAAAACTTACTTAGGATGTTTGACTAGGAGCTTCTTTTCTAAACAGGTGTACTGTGATGTATCGGGGTGTGTTCTATTCTTGTTTCAGAAAAGGATGAAAGTTTTAACCAGAAAGTTGTTCTACAGACAAATTCTTTTGGTGACAATACTTTATCCATAATCTTCTTTTATCTTATTCAACTATTTGAATAATCAATTGGAGAAATCTTAATTTTCTTTTCGATTGAAATTGGATCATTTTGTTTATCAAGCATCTTTGATCGACTCTCTTATTCCAAAATTAATGTCCTCTTATCATAAGTCACAGAAAATCACATCATGTTCTTTAGGCAATAACACTACCATCATATATTGTTCGGTTTAGAATACGCTGAGTTTTTTTAAGATGGAACGGAATTTTTGATAACAAGAGCCTGTTTGTGAGTGTCATCGTTAAAAACTTGTGGTTTTCGTTAGCTATGCATTGCTTGCGCTAGATTATACATCATTCTAATAATATTCTCCAGTTATTTATTTTGTTTTTCCCAAAACAATTTCCTTGTCTAATGTAACTTAGGACTCTTTTTCTTTAGTATTTGGTTTTTTTTGGAACGTTAATGTTTTTGATACAGATACCTCTTTCTTTGACATTATTAGAAAGAGTTTCTTTAAGTGTATCGATCTCCTGCTGAAAAGCCGCAAGCTTTGCATTTTTATCCCGAATTAAATCATCCATTTGAGAATCTATTAATTTTTCATGTTTATTCAAATCTACATTAAGTCTTTGCTCAAAAATGATGACTCGTTCTTTGTATCTCTCAAGCTCAGCAGTTAACGATTCATTTACCATTTTATTTGCTTGATTTTCCTTATCTAAATGATCTACGTGATCAGTCATTTGTTCAACCAAAGATAGCACCAATAAATCATTAGGTGCAAAAGAATTAGTATCCTGGATAACCGCATCTTGTGATTCCTGCAAATATTAAGAATACGAAATGATATTGCTATCACTATGTATCTCATTATCTTGAAAATCATCAATATGTGTTTGTTCAGAATATTGCATCTCTTGCACATCCTGATTAATCATATCATTCGGATAAGAATCAGAATATAATACCTTATAAAGAACTTCAGGATCACAGCTTGAAAGATTTGCCATCATAATCGCTTTAGCCGAGGATAAGTCATCACAATCTGAGTCATATGCATCCAAGGTCTTTCAGTCAGAGAAAGATAGCTGAATTCTGATGTTGGATTGTACAGCTTGGAAACTGGGAGCTTCTGATATACCCGGGCGAAACTTGTTTAATCTGCTAAAATGCAAGTTACTTCTTCATCAAATGTATCTGACCGCTTCCTGAAGCTTTGGCTAACATCAATTTCTCTCTAAACCATGCAGCATTCCTTGGCCTTTTTGGTTGAGTATATATCTCACCATATGCCATTCTCCTTAACAGTTATAATTCTTGGTTGACCAGCTGCATAATTTCCCTTTGAAGTAGTAGTAATTCCTCTATTTCCAGTACCAGCATAACCCTGAGTTTGTCTTCCTTGAACTTATTGAACTGTGACTCTACCATCTTGAATGGTTGCTTGATTCTAAAGATTCAGACGAGAGTTTTATAGTTGATGTTTGATGGTGGGAAACCTCGGATGCTTGTAGTAGACAGAATTGCCATTGCTTTGTGATAATGCATTCGAAAATCGGTGTCTTTCCATTGCACTAAAAACATAGGAACTGCTTGACTTGAGTAAATTGTGGATGGAAATTCTGCTTTAGAGCTGTTGTTGCTACTGTCTGGACCGGTAATGAATGTTGATGGGAAAATGATGTATGTTCATGGATTGACTAGTGTGTGAGCGGCGTTAATGATAAATACGGTGCTGCATTAACTGGTGTTTGATCGTGAATTGTTGAGGGTTGGATACATTAAAGAGTTGAATGTAGTGGTTAATGAGATGGATTGTTTAGAGTTGAGAGTTGGCTACCAATTGTTAAGAGGGATTAGATATCTTTCACGCATGATGCGAACTTCAGTTGCTCATGTCGTTCATTGGTTGACTAAGGATTTATGCATCAACTGATCTTAGTTGGGTGGTATACAAACTGTTATAGCTATTCTTCACATCAGTGACAAACATTGTTTCATTCGATGGCAAGGAAGAGCCATTCAGAAACTTGGTATTTACTTGAACTTGTTGCATAGTCATTCCAATTGTATGCATGTCATTGATCAGCTGAGAGAATCTCCAGTAGTACTCATACAGTGTTTCACCCTGAACATAAGCAAACTTATCAAACAAGTTGTACAATAATATAAAACTATTATTTTAATCAAAACTCAAGAATTGGAATAAAATATTAGCTTTCAAAAATATGAGTTCTCACATTTCATTATTAACTTGACTCTATCCCAAATATCCTTAGCCACCTCTTGATGGTTCACAAGTGCATACACATCAGGTGGAAGACCGTGAAGAATGATATTGGTTGCTTGAACATCACAGTCATCTTGAAGTTGTTGTGCATCAGTGAGTTTAGAATATTTCATAGGTCTAGTCTGCCCATTTTCTTCAACAGTTGGGTAAACCAATGGACCATTATTGATTTAATCAAACATCATCCTACCATATTTCTTCCCTTTAATAAATAAATGTATACGACTTGTCCATGAATCATACATTGATTTTTCAAGCATTAAAGGACGGTTCTCAGCTCCAGCAACAATGATGTATTCTGCTAAAGTAGTCATCTTGAATTAATTGAAAAGTGAAATGATTAAAGATTGACCGAACAGTGATAAAGGAGGATTATGTTAAGAGTTGTTGTTTTTGGTAATTAAGATTGATGTTCCACGGAATTTTACAAATCTTCACTAAAACCAAGAAATCCAAATATTTCACGGGATTTTACAAAGTAAGACAAACCGTAGTAAATAAAATATTTTTGTGATGTATGTAATGTTTTACTTGGACAGTGTAATATTTCACTTGTAATGTTTCGCTTGGAATATGACGATGTAATGTTTCGCTTGGAATATGACGATGTAATGTTTCGCTTGAAATATGAAAATTGGACAGAGTTTCGTCTTATACAACTACGTATTTTGCTTGAACTAACAACCTGTCATAAATTGCTTACTAACATATTTCGCTTGCTAACATATTTCGCTTGAACATATTTCGCTTGACCTAAAAAAAATTAAGCAGAGTTTCGTTTATTAGAAATGACATAAATCGCTTGAGGTCAACCTGTCATATTTCGCTAACATACATATTTCGCTTGCACATTTCGCTTACATACATATTTCGCTAGCTTCAAATTTATTTCACTACCTTCAATACGTATTTTGCTTGCGTCAAATAAAACATACTTTTTTCACAAAAAATACCAAAAACTCACCCTTTTTGACGTTTTACCTTGATTTTTCTTGCATAACTAGTTATCTTAGGCCTAGATCTTGCTTAAAAAACACAAACTTTAACACTTTTAAACACAAAAATCCGGGTTTGATTTTTGAAGCATACGAAACCAAAAATAACCAAAACTAATGATCTAAAAATATATAAACGCACACAAGCTCACGATATCACCTCATGGCAACTGATACCAATTGTAGATGTATCAAATCACTTAACAATTATACAAGATAAGAAAGAAAGTTTAGAGAGAGAAAGTGGGTTGTAGCACTTAGAGAGAGAAAGGAAAAGAAAATGTATTATGTGAATAACCAATTGAACCACCAATCCTCTCCAAGGTGTGGAGAGGGGTATTTATACCAAGTGCATGGCTGGTCACATAAGGGTGACTTTTGTTGACCCAGTTAGCTTGGAAATTTCCAAATATTACGCTATGAGCTATACTATTACACTTTTTAAAGTGACCAAGTCTTTTCTCGATTTCTAACAGCTGAGGTCAAAGAAATGAAAGACATTTTTGAAAAAATGGAAGACGAGGTTGATCAATGTTCTATGGCAAAGAAAAGTTTTGAAATTGAAAAGAAACAACTTTTAATCAACAACGATCGACTCTTAGAAGAAAATATGACCAGTGATATTATGTGCAATTACTTTCGTTCGTTGAATGAAGTTGATAATTGTAGAAGTGTAAAAGTATCGACATTGTGCTTTTAGATCTTCAAGAATCAAACAAATCATTGTGTGAATTTAGAAAAAGTTTTGCAAAACTTGAGGAATACAACATTACTCTTGATATTGCTTTTCAAAATCACAAAGAACAAATGATTCTTAATGATCCTGAAACAAAAAATAAATAGTTTTTGGTTAAAACAATCAATAATCAATCTGTTGAGATAAATGATCTAAAAGTACAATTGCAAGACAAATTATAAGTAATCAATGAGTTGAAACATCTTTTAGCTCAAAAGAGCCAAAAGACTTAGAGTGAATTACTTGTTGTTGATTCTTGGATTTAGAAAATAGAGGATGAGAACGTGTCTCTAGCTTTTTAGGTTTCTTCCTTAGTTAAGGAAAGAGAACATATTAAGTTAGAATATAAGAAGCTGTATGATTCAATCAAGCATACACGAGAAAAAATAAAACTTCAAACTGACACTTTGCAACAAAAGCTTAATGATCAGATTTCTAAAAATAACAAGTTAAGAGCACAGTTAAAAGAAAAGTTTTATGAACCAAAAATGAATCAAAATGGTACAAGTGTGAATACTAAGCTGTCTAAACCTTCAACTTTAGGAACTAACCTTTATTCAGTAACTCCGCCTCATAAATCAAAGGTTATTCCTAAAGTTGTTAAGAAAAATAATTTATCAAAATCAGTCACTTCACACTTGACTACCAACAAGATAATTGAAAAATGCACAAAAGTTCTTACCCTAGGTTTGCTTAAGATTGAGTCTGAACCAATCAATGCGTACTTTAAGAACAATAGGGTTGTGCATCACGATTATCTGAAAGTCACTAAAGAGCATGTAGCAACACTACATAAATTATTTACATAAATTATTTGAAGAAGCTAGAGAATAAAAACCTTTAGAAGAACATATAGGTCATGCCTCTAAGTTTGCTAAGCGAATTCAAGAATTGTTAGTGTATGTTAGTGCCTTATGCCATTTCACTCAAAGCGAGAGTAAAAAGTGGGCTCCCGCTACAAGCCATAAAAGAACAATGAGCCTTACGTAGATGCATCTAGAACAAAACAGATAATTGAGGCAATCACAAAAGAGCATGCAATAAAGCAAAACACTATAAAGACTGACAACACTATGTTGAGGAATGTTTTAATTATTGGTGGTGGATTGGATGTTGTCAGTATTGGTGAAGGTGTGATGGTTTATAATGATTGAGGAATGTTTGTGTATACAGGTGATGATTCAGTGATAACAGAAACTGGTATTTTAAGAAGAGTGGGTGCCTGAGTTCTTGGGACTTCATGGTGGACATGAACATCTAATGGAGAAAAAATTTCTACATCAGTATGAGGAATATCTAAAAAATTTAGGAATTTGGATGCCAAGTCAGATGAATGAGAAGAACTAGTAACAGGAACTTTAGTCTTCTTCGTAACAGTAGAAATTGTGTTGGGACTTAAAACTTCAAGATGATTCTTAGAGTTACTACTGCTCAGGTATATATTAGTGTTGTCAAGCATAACTTAGTATTGTTGGTGATACTAATGAAAATTATGCTAAGTAGTTAGTATTGGTAGTCTAAAGTTACTACTGTTAGTATAAGTTAGTACTGTTAGTATTAAGTTACTGCTGCTTGTTGAAGTTAAGACTGCTCAGAGTTGAGGACTGAAATATATGATAAGTAGTTAGTGCTGCTAGTAGTAATTGTGCTGCTAGTAGTAACATTAAGATTGCTAGTACACAGATACTATTGTTAGTATATATTAGTACGGCTAGTACTAATGTTACTACTGCTTATATTTATCAGTACTGCTAGTACAAAAGTTTATGCCGCTGGATTACAACTGCTAGAAGAATTACTACTCTCAGAAGGATAAAGACGAGTAAAGAGATAAGGATTATCTGGAGAACAAGAATAATTACGAAGATAAGTATTGAGTTATTTTTGTAAAAGATATGTATAATGTATTTGTTTAAGAGATTACATTTTCTTTTAGAAAAGATCATGATATCTTAGGAAAGTATTGTAAGCCTTGTAGGACTCCTTGGTCTATAAAAGGAGGCTCTAGGGGAATTAATTAATATACAAGTTTTCTTAGTTGTGAAGTCGATTAAAAAGCTTCAAGGTTGTAAACCCTAGTACTGGTGAAGAGTACTCGTATTATTGATCTAATAATATTGGAGCGTTTGGTTATATCTTTGTTCATTCACAATTACTATTTTATTCATAATACTTCTAGATATTAAGGTGTAGATTCCGCATACACTTTAGTATACATACAAAGTTTCTACAACAAGTTATTTTGGATTTATCCAAGGTAATTTAACCTTAGACAAGCTAACAAATAGATCAATGATTAGGATCAACAAGTGGTATCAGATCTTTTGCTTTGAGAAACTTTAATCTAGAAGTCATGGAATTTGAATCTGCACATAGTAATACTACTGTCAAGCTACCATACTCAAACTAGGTGAGTATGAGATGTGGGTGATAAGAATCAAGCAATACTTCCAGGTACAAGACTATGCTCTATAAGAGGTCATAGAGAATGGTAACTCATGGGTATCTATACCACAAACAGCACAAGAGAATGGTATACAAAGAATTCAGTACCTGTAACTGCTAAAGGAAAAGATCAAAAGAAGAATGATGTAAAGGCTAGAAGCTTGTTACTTATGGCTCTTCCCAATGAACATCAACTTACGTTCAGTTAGTTCAATGGATGCTAAAACAATGTTTGCTGTTACAAAACACGATTTGGAGGTTAATGAAGCACTAAGAAACACAGAAGGACACTTTTAAAGAACATATAAAAATTTTAGTGCATCAAGCACAGAGTCTCTTGACTCTATCTTTAACAGGCTCCAGAAGATTGTTAGTACGCTTGCAATTTTGGGTGTAGTCACCACTCAAGAAGACTTAAATACAAATTTTTTGAGAAGCTTGCCCCCTGAGTGGAATACTCATGTTGTAGTCTGGATGAATATGGCTGAAATTTAAACAATGAGCATCGATGATTTGTACAACAACTTCAAAATTGTTGAACAAAGTGTAAATATATATGTTGGTGCAAGTAGCGGTGCTCAAAACTTGGCCTTTATGACTGCTCCAAGCACTAGCAGTACTAATGATGTTAATGCTGCTAAACCTGCATAAGAAGTTAGTACTATTAGCCCTAATGTTAACACTGCTAGTCCACAAGTTAGTACTGCTAGCTTCAGTGATAATGTTGTGTATGCTTTCATGGTTGAGAATCCTAATGGTTCTAATCTTCTACAGCAGGACTTAGAGCAAATTCATGAAGATGACCGAGAAGCAATGGATTTGAAGTGGCATCTTTCTCTGCTAAGTATGAGGGCAAAGAGGTACTTTCAGAGGACATGCAAGAAAATTTTCATTAATGCTAACGATACTGCTGGGTATGATAAATCTAAGGTAGAGTGTTTCAACTGTCACAAGATGTGACACTTTGCCAGGGAGTGTAGAACACCAAGAAACAAAGAGGGTCAGTTCAGAAATCAAGACAACACTAGGAAGCATGGAAACAATGAAGACACATCTTTAAAGGCAATGTTGGCTATAGATGGTGTAGGTTTTGACTAGAGTGATATGTCAGAAGAACAGTCTCAGACAAACATGGCTCTAATGGCGTTTTCAGACTCTGAGGTATATAATGATAAATCTTGCACTAAAACTTGTCTGAAAAACTATGAAACTCTTAAGAAACAGTGTGATGATTTAATTGTTAAGCTTAATCAAACTAAATTTATAGCAACTTCTTATAAAATAGGTTTAGCAACTATAGAAGAGCAACTTGTCACATATAGAAAGAATGGGGTTCTTTTTAGTGAAGAAGTTGCAGTTCTTAAAAGGGAAGTTGCTTGTAAAGACTATGAAATAAGTGTGCTTAAAACTGAGTTTGAAAAAGTTAAGTAAGAAAAAAAGGGTATTGAATTTAAAATTGAGAAATTTGATAATGCCTCAAAGATCCTAGACAAGTTGTTAAGAAGTCAGATAACTGACAGAAGTAAAATGGGTTTAGGGTATAATGTTGTTCCTCCACCTCATCCTTTAATCTATAATCGACCTAAAAAGCTTGATTTGTCTTATTCTGGTCTTGATGAATTCAAAGAGCCTGAATTCAAAGCTTATGGTTCTGAGGTTAGTAAGCAAGAGTCTAATGTTGTTTGTGATAAAAAATCAGATGATTCTAAGGAAAATTCTGATGACTCTTTGGTAAAAGAACAAGTATCAAAAGACACAAGTAGCTTTGTTGAGTCTTCACTTAATGTTGATAAAGAAACTGTTTTTCCTGTTGATAAAAAGGTAGAGTTTGTCAAACCTAAAAATCATGAAAAACCAGTTAAAAAGTCAGTTAGGTATGCTGAGATGTATAGATCACAAACTCCTAGGGGGAATCAAAGAAATTGGAATGGACAGAAGTCCAATCAACTAGGAAGTGATTTTGTGATGTATAACAAAGCTTGCTTTATTTGTGGGAGTTTTGATCATGTGCAGGCTCATTGTAAATACCATCAAAGAGAAAGGATGGTATATAGGAATAATTATAATAGGGTGTACTACAACTATACTACCAAAAGGACTCACCCAAATGCTTAAAGGAACATGGTTCCAAGAGCAGTTTTAATTAAAATTGGCCTAAAAATGTTTAATACTGCCAAGACAGTTAATATTGCTCATCCCAGATCTTCAGTTTATAGTGCTAATCCAATGTCATGTTTTTCAAAATCAGCACAATCAACTGTAAAAAGGCCCTTTCAACCAAAAATAGTATTAACCAACAAAAGGTTTACCCAAAAAGTTAATACTGCCAAGCCACAAGCAGTTAATACTGCTAGGCCAAAAGCACTTAAAACTGCTAGGCTAAATTTTGCAGTTGTTAATGCTGTTAGGGTTAATAAGGCAAATGTTGTAAAGGCCTCAGCATGTTGGGTTTGGAGACCTACCAAACCTGATAGTGCATCAATCACCTTGAAGAAACATAATTACATTGATGCACGAGGCAGATCCAAGTCAGTGATGGCTTGGGTCCCTAAGCCACAACAGAATGACACAGGATTTGTTGACAGTGATGCTCAAGGCACATAACTGGGAACATAGCTTATCTCTCATATTTTAAGGAATTTGATGGAGGTTATGTTATATTTGGAGGAGGAGCACATGGTGGTAGAATTTCTGGTAAAGGAACACTTAAAACTGATAGTCTTGATTTTAAAGATGTATACTTTGTCAATGAGTTAAAATTCAATCTTTTTAGTGTCTCACAGATGTGTGACAAAAAGAACTATGTCCTTTTTACTGACACTGAATGTCTTGTCTTATCTCCTAATTTTAAGTTGCCTGATGAAACTCAGATACTTCTTAAAATTCCTAGAAAAGACAATATGTATAGTTTTGATATGAAGAACATTGTTCCTAAAGAGAGTTTAACTTGTCTTGTTACAAAGGCTACATTAGATGAATCAATGATCTAGCATATGAGGCTTGGTCATATTAATTTTAAGAACATAAATAAGCTTGTTAAGGATAGTCTTGTAAGAGGTTTGCCTACAAAACGTTTTGAAAATGACCAAACTTGTGTTGCTTGTCTTAAAGTGAAGCAACACAGAGCTTCTTATAAGTCCAAGGTTCTGAATCCTTTTACTAAGACATTGTTTATGCTTCATATGGATTTGTTTGGTCTAACCTTTATAAGTAGTTTAATGCATAAGAAGTAATGCTTAGCAGTCACTGATGATTATAGTAGGTTTACATGGGTTTTCTTTTTAGTATCTAAGGATGAAAACAGTGAGATTCTTAAGAATTTTATCAAAGAAATAGAAAACCTAGTTGATAAGAAAGTGAAAATAATCAGGTGTGATAATGGAACAGAGTTTAAGAATAAAGTTATAGATGATTTTTGTAGAGAAAAAGGTATTAAGAGGGAATACAGTATAGCCAGGACTCCTCAGCAAAATGGTGTGGCTGAGAGGAGGAATAAGACACTAATTGAGGCTGCTAGAACAATGTTAGCTGACTCTAAGTTACCTACCACATTTTGGGCTGAAGCAGTTAGTATTGTTTGCTATGTACATAATAAGGTCTTAGTAGTCAAGCTTCATAACAAGACACCTTATAAACTTTTTATAGGTTTTAAACCAGCTCTAAGCTTTATGAGACCATTTGGATGTCATGTTACCATTCTTAATACTTTAGACAGTTTAAGTTTGATGCAAAAGTGAACGAGGTTTTTTGTTGGATGTTCCTTGAGTAGTAAGCTTTTTAGGGTATATAACACTAGAACTAGGAGGGTAGAAGAAAACTTGCATATTGGGTTTTTAGAGAATAAGCCTATGATAGAAGGGAATGGTCCAAAGTGGCTGTTTGATATTGATTCTTACCCATCTAAGAATTTGTTCCAATTACTGCAGGAAACAAATCACTAATGAATCTGCAGGATTTATCCCCAAGGAGAAAACTTAATGCAGGTACATCTACAGAGAAATAAGAAATCAGTCAAGATTGCATTGTGATGCCAATTTGGAAAGATGCTTCATACTTTGATTCACCTTCCAAGGATGTTGATAATGGTGAACCAAAATCTGCTGCGGATGAAAAAGACAAGTATGAAGATAATAAAAGTCCTAAGGAAGTTAATATTGCTGGACAACATGTTAATACTGCTGATAAATGTAAAATACACATATCCGTTAACACCAAAAATGACCCTAAATGACCCAAATCAAACTAAAAATGGCAAAGATATGCTTGTTTTTGTGTTTTGTGTATGCAGGTACGGATATATCAAAAATCACAAGAAAATCGTCAAAAACGGGCAAACACGGACACGAGAAACGGAAGAGCACAAGAGAAGCAAAAGATTCAAAGCTAAAGCCAGAAAAAATCAAGCTTCAGTCATTTATGGGTCAACAAAGTCAACTCACTAGAAGACAAAACCCCAAAATGTTTCAAATCAACCCTCCAAGTTTCAAATGTTACATAAATAGTCCTTGTACCTTAATGGGCCTCTAACCCCTAATTACCTTTCCCGGATCCAAAATCTAACCAAAGTCAAAACAAAATGGCCCATTATTCTTTTTCATTTTAAACCACAGGGACTGAAGTTTCCATTTATGAAAGAGTTAAAACTTACAACTTGTGATAATAAAAGACAAGGACTGGTTTTGCAATTTCCCCAAACCTTACACCCGTTTTTAACCCCAATTCAGTTAAAACATAAAATGGCGCCAAAAATCCATTTCACTATTCATCATCTCCCTCAGTTAACCTAGGGTAAAAATCAAAGGGGTTTTCTTAATTGATGGGTAAATCAGACAATTCAGAGGTCATAGAACAAAATGGCAGGGATAGAAATGTAATCTCAAGAGCTCATATTGGCTAACACAAGCAAAAAGGCCACGTGGATGTGAAGGAAGCACACTAGAATGATGGATTTTGCACTTGACATACTCAGAAAGAAAGTACAAAGGCCTCACAATGGATTGCCACACTGGCAATCCGTGGTGATCCCAAGGATTAATCCAACGGCCATCAAATGCTCTCTAATGATTGGTAATCGTGTGGATATGATTGACAGGAGCGTGGGGAGTGCTCAGACCCCTAGAAGGTTCTATCAGCAGCTATAAATAGCCACACAACTCACACACACGAGAGTAGTAGCTTTAGGATTTAGCTTAATTCTCATTTTTAGCTTATGTATTTTCCTTTCCAGCTTTTGTAATTTCCTTTTAAAACGTAATTGTAACAGCCTTTTATATTAATGAAACTTAGTTTACTTTGTCACCAAGGCTCTTTTGTTTTACCATAAGCTTTAATTTTTCTTAAATTGTTAACTCAAGGTTCATAAGCTCCTATAAGCTCTTATTAGCTCTTACTAGTCTATAAGCTAGTAATTGAGCTTAATCCTACCTTAATCATACTTATACCTAATAAATCAGTTAAATACCTTGTCTTATTTGGATTATAAGCTTTTGGAAGGTGAGCTGACATGGAAGGGCTCCCATGGATTTGGTGACTCAGTCATAAGTTGTGTAGGAGCTTGAGGTGATTGATAAGCAACTTGTGGAATTACTTGTGGAACAGTTGAGGTTTGATGATTCATTTGAGACTGAAATGTATGTGATGATGGAATGGATCAATGAATGAATTAAGTTTGTAATAGATAGTGAGATGAGTAATGTTGATTAGGTTGAATTGATCCATGTTGTGATGGTGAAAACTGTTGTTGAAGTTGAGGATAGTTGTAGGAAGACTGATAAGTGTTGAAGTAAGGTGGTGTCATCTGTTGATTTGCAACAAATGCAAGTAGATCTTGATTGTGTTCACACATAATACGGACTTCATTTGCATGGAGTTCGTGTTGTTCAAGATATGCATGAAGTTGATCAAAATTGGAGGTATGCAAATCTTTAACAAGATTGACATCAGTCACAAACTTACTCCATTCAAGTGGAAAACTGTTTAAGAACTTAGTATTAACTTGAAATTGCTCCATTTTCATTTTGTAGATGTTTATATCGTTAATCAGCTGAGTAAATCTCAAGTAATACATGTGAAGTGATTCCCCCTTGATGTGAGTAAACTTATCAAATGCATCATAAAGCTTACACTCTCTTTCCTGCTTTGTCAAAGAGGTACCTTGCATCAATAATTGAACTCTCTCCCAACTCTGTGATGATTCACAAGTGAATAGATGTCAGCAGGAAGGCCTTGAAGAATGATATTGGTAGCTTTCATATCACAATCAGCTTGAATTTTCTCAGCAGCAGATAATTCAGCATATTTCTTTGTTCTGATCACACCGTTCTCTTTAACCGTAGGCCAAATGAGAGGACCATGTTCAACTGATTCAAGTATCATTCTTCTGTGCTCTTTATTTTGCATGTATAATTCCATTCGACTTTTCCAAGAATCATACAGGTCTTTGTCCAACATAGGTGGACGATTGTCAGCACCGGAGAGTATCATGTACTCAGCAAGAGTATTCTTTTGACCAAGTGAAATAATTGAATCCATTTCAATGTGATAAGATTAAGATGATCGTACAGTGATTGGAGGTTGTTGTGTTAAAGTGAGGTTTGATTAATGAAGTTGAGTCTTTCGGAATACACAGGATTTTACAATTCTTGATAAAACCAGGAAATCAAATTTTCATGGGATTTTACAAATCAAAGAACAACCGTATAATTCACTTAATGAATGTATATAGTTTTCCCTTGTAAAGTGTATAAATCACCTTCACAAAATATGCGTATAAATCGCCTTAACAAGATATCACGTATAAATCGCCTTTAGAAATTTAAACGTATAATTCGCCTTTAGAAATTTAAACGTATAATTCGCCTTTGTAAAGTGACTGTATAAATCGCCTTTAGGAAACGTATAAATTGCCTGTTGAAAACTATACGTATAAATCGCCTTTAGGAAACGTATAAATCGTCTGACCAAATTAATACGTATAAATCGCCTGTAGGAAACGTATAAATCGCCTGACCAAATTAATACGTATAAATCGCCTGTAGGAAACGTATAAATCCCCTGACCAAATTAATACGTATAAATCGCCTGTAGGAAACGTATAAATCGCCTAAAGAGCTTCGAAACTCAAAAATTAAAAATCTTAAAAAGACACACTTTTTGACGTTTTTACCTATTTTTTCTTGTACTTTTTACCTATCTAAGACTATTAGAACCTTCAAAACTCAAACTTTAACGTTTTTGACACGAAAAATTTGAAATCAAGATTCTTGGTACAAAACCCTCCTTTTAACAAAAAAGACTCAAAAAGACGATATTTTTTTATGGTTTTTGAAAGATTTTCTTGTACTTCTAGTCTATACTAAGATAACTAAGAAAGAAAGTTAAGAACTTTATGGTTTGGATTCGAACCAAGATACACGAACAAAGATGAGTAACAAACGCACACAAAACCTTCACAAACACCCCATGGCTCTTGATACTAATTGTAGAATATCTTAACACATAAATGGAAGGATTCACTTTAGGTTTTAGAGAGGGAAAGAGATGGTTGGATGAACACTTAAAGAGAGAAAGGAAAATGGATAATATTAGCTTAATGAAAAATGTGTGAAATGAACAACCAACACCCTCTCCATGTGTGGATAGGGTTTATATATGCCTAGCATAACCGGCCATGGGCTTGTGTTATGGGCTTACTATATATCTTTGGCCCGGTTAGCTTACTAACTTTACATTACTAATTACTACGAGCTCTGACTACTTATATTGGAAGTGACAGATACTTTTTCGTATTTCTAACAGGGACAGTCAAAACTGGATGAGGATCCAAATGGGACTCCATTTGACCCAACTCGTTACCAAGGAATGGTTGGATCCCTAATGTACCTCACAGCCAGTCGCCCTGACCTAGTGTTTGTCGTCTGCATGTGTGCCCAGTATCAGACAAAGCCTACCGAAAAGCACTTAACTGCGGTAAAACGGGTCTTTTGGTACCTAAAAGGAACCATTAATATAGGTATGTGGTATCCGAAGGACACCGGTTTTAATCTAACAAATTTTGCAGACGCTGACCATGCAGGTTGCTAAGATTCAAGAAAAAGTACATCGGGTAGTGTACAATTTTTAGGTGAAAAGCTAGTAAACTGGTCGTTTAAGAAGTAAAAGTGTACTATAATATCTACAACTAAAGCTAAATATATCTCCCTGCCCGGTTGCTGTACACAGATCCTATGGATGTGGTCTCGGTTAACTGACTACGGATTTGATTACAACAAGATCCCATTATACTCAAACTCAAAAAGCGCCATTGCCTTATCTTGCAACACTGTGCAACACTCCAGGACGAAACACATCGCAGTTCGCTATCACTTTATAAAAGAGCAAGTTGAAAATGAGGTTGTTGAGCTCTAGTTTGTTAAGACTGATTATCAGCTGGCGGATATATTCACTAAAGCACTCATAAGAGAACGCTAAGAATTTCTGATCAACTGCCTCGGCATGCAGAACATTACGCCAGAAGAGCTAAAATGTCTTCCAGAGTCAGACGGAGAGTAACTAGGTTTACTACTTCATGTACCATTTGTATTATAAGTATATTAGCTTATAAAAAAAAATCAAAAACAATACAAAAATATAAAATTTCAAAAACAAAATACAAAATCAAAAAAATTTCAAAAACCATAAAAATCTTCTCGACATGTCTTTTAGAATCTATAATATCTACGACCTTAGAAATGTCATTCAATAATGACACGGGATTGTAGATAAAGTTTGACTAAAAGTTTAAAACATTTTAAAACATGTCATCTCAAAATTTCTTATGGCTTGTTATTAAATATCAGATAACAACTCGGTCCCTAAAGAAAAGAAAATTGTACGCTTCAGTGCAGTGATCCTTAACAACAAAAAGAGAAGTCTTTTCGGTCTTGAGTTTAAAGATGTTGGGTTTAGTTCCTGAGCCCTTCAGTCTTTTAGTAGATTTAAACATAAAATCCCCTAAGTGTTACTTAAGCTAAAGTATTTCAGTTTGAGTCGCTGAAGTTTCTTCAGCTTCAACTCTTTAGGTCCTTAGAAGATTAGGATGTCACACCCCGCCAAGGCGGAAACACGAGACATAACATCATGGATATCATCACAACACAATTGTGTCAACAATAGAGAATCACTAAATGCATAACTAGAAATAAAAGACACGATGTGTCATGACAATACCGAAAACAAAAGAACGGCATCTTGTATTAATGAAAAAGAAGTCTCATCAATACAAAGACAATGTCTCACAAACCTATTAAAACATTCAAGAATTCATGCAAACAAAACACGAAACGAAATCAAATGAAAACTTCCAATGCAGCCTAACGGTCTCTCTAGCCATTTTTATTAACTTCAGTATCTTCATAACGCTCACCTAAAAATGATGCTTAAACGTCAACACAATGGTTGGTGAGAGTCATAGGTTTTACGACACCAATACAAGATTTAAATAAATTACTGTGATTATAAAAACAAAACAAAGCATGGCAGGACAATTAAGCTGGCTATTATACACGCTAACATGCATTCAACAACAATCACATTGGGACGGAACGTGTCCCCCGATCCAAACCACAAAACAATGAGGTAGGCGTACCTCGCCGCTCCACTAATAGTCATGGAGAGGAATGATATTCCAAATTCCAGACTCTTGGTACCGAATCCACAAAATATCACAAAGAGTTGATCACCTCCAAGGATCTTACCTACAAAGTAGGCTAAACCAATAACGGGTAGGAACGTTACCCACGATCCAAATCACATAACACTGGGTAGGAATGTTACCCACGATCCAAATCAAATAACACTTAGCACACAATATATAATAGCTAGATAAAAGTTCATGCGTCAATCAAACCACATAATCACAACAATTAAAACATTTCAAAACATATTTTGCATCATTTCCATCCCAAGAAAACATAGTAAAAATAGGACTATGAAACTCACCTGATTACTTTGCAGCTTCCTCAAACACTAGCACAAATCTAAACAACAAAACAACACGTGTTACACGCTACTAAGCCAAAAGCTTAAGCACATGTAACAATCATATGATGGATGTCTAAGGTGTTTTATTACCCTCATGGATCACCCCGACACCATGCCCCTCATTAACCAATTCGTTTACACACTTTTTCAAAGTTCTACAATTTACCCGAAAATGCATAATTTTGACCTCACTTTACCATTTTCTAAACCATACCAACTGAGCTTTATAAATTTTACCAAAAATCACAGGTTCAATATCATGAGTTTCCTATCTCCGTGATTTTTCCACTAATTTATTTCCCCACTTAAGTGCCCCAAATAAAATCAAACTTTTAACTACTCAGTTTCGGATTTGAACGCACACTAAAAGGTTTGAACCTAAAAACCATATTTAGACTCCAAATCAGAATCTCTCCTTTGGGGGATTTTTAATAGACACATAGAACTAAACTCCTGTAGATTGGCTAATCCTAATTAAAATTTTAAGTGGGGGTTTTACACCTCGTAATCTGACTTAAATCTGACCAGTATTTACTGCTTTGACAACTTTTCTTGCAACCAACGTTTGAATGACTTCCCATACTGTTTTGGACGACTTTTCTGCGAAAATTATTTGACTTAATTCCAGACCGCAAATCTTTCGGGGCTTAGAATTTTTGGAAAACTAGACTCATGTGAATTTAATTTTAGGCTCAAGAAAATTTGATGATTGCTATTTTTTTTGATCCAAGTTATGCATGATTTGTACAAGATGGACTTTTCAAATCTGCCAGCTTTTAAATTATAATTTAACTAACTAAACCCTTAATTACACATGATTAACATACTAATATCACAAAAAATGGAAAATCTTCTTAAATTGCATCAAACCCATATTGTCTTCTGCACTCTCCTATATAACCTCGTCAATCATCAAACCATTGTTTCAATGAATCCTTAACAACGACGATTTAAATTTTAAAAAAGAGATTAAGAACTTTACTAAATTGAATTGATTACACAAATCACCATCTTGTATTACTTGATAATAAAACTACTTTTTTTTCTCGGCTTGGTTCGATCTTGATTTCATCTCAAAATCCAGGGAGGAGAGGTTAGGTTATTTATTAGTGAAAAAGAAATACAAAAGGTTTGGATAATTACCTAATTACATTTCAACTTTGACTAAAATTGAGTTTCATTTCCCTCTTTTCCCTTCATTCTACCAACCGCAATACCAATAATCCTTATTAATTTAATCTTATCTGAGATCTGTATTTATTTTAAAAACTTCCTCCGCTCCCCCTTACTAATATATATTATATATATATATATATTTATCTAGCTTATATAAATATTCTATATTATATATATACTTATTTTTATATTCTATATATATATATATATATATATATATATATATATATGTTATAAATATATATTTTTATTTATTTATTTAATTATTATTAATTACATATTCAACCCTTAATTTTGACATTTGTATAAAAACCCTTTATTCTACCTTTTAAACATTTTAAATTAAAACTAAATTAAATATCTATAAATAAATTTTATTTCTAATTTTATTTTTTTAACTTAATAAAACTAAGTTCTAATTTCTATTAATTTCTACTATCTCTAATCTTTCACTCTATCATCTTGCCTAATAACATATCAGATATACGTGCTCTTACCACACGCGCGCAAAGAAAGTAATTGTACTCGGACTTAAGATCTCGAAGAAAGGAATTGAAGTCGACAAAGCTAAGATCGATGTGATTTCTAAGCTACCTCACCCAACCACCGTTAAGGGAATCGCACGTCGCTCTTTCTACGCGGCATTGCATGGTTTTACCGAAGATTCATCAAAGGCTCTTTTCAAAGATCTCTTCGCGTACACCCATGACACATCTCTTAGAGAAAACACACTCACTTTTATCTTACGTCAGCGATATTCCGATTGAATATATCGTGAATCTACTACCCTCTTGTTCACTCAACTATGACCAGTGTAGTTGACCTCGCTCGCATCCGCCAATAAGCTCCAATCTCATTGCTGATACCTAATTGTGGCACCAACCTTTGAAATCATGTGGCATGAGCACCTGCGCCGATGTATCTGATCAAAGATAGACGCTCGCTCTCGGTTTTAGCGCGCAATGGCTTTGAGAAGCATTTTTAGACTATCACCTTAATTTGTTATGTAAGACATATCGCAGACACGAGACTGCCAGGAAGCAATCAAGATAACCATCCTACACGCCGAATACAGAGATGGCACCTCGCAGTATGTTTGCAAGCTTTTTAAAGTAACGTCGTGCTCAGGCGGCGGGGGGATCATATCTAATCATGAACTCAAGTTGTTCGTTACATGGACCGCTCGCATTAAAAAGACCTCTTAACAAGGAAAGCGCCAAAGTAAGATTGCTTAGATGGGGTCTTACTTCTTCAAGAATTCGATATTTTCACACTGTCTATTGCTCGCTCAACCCAAGCGGTATCCGCATGTAATACCCCCTCTCGGCAGCCCTCTGCACTCCTAAGCCTCTCGTCACCCTCCTGAATCAACCGCATCTACAGCGCGTGGATTGTTTCTTGATCTAAGGCAGCACCCGCTATTGGAAACCGCTGTTCATCCATTGTAAACTTGAACTCACACTGCGTGGACCTTCTCCATGTTATTGCACAAGTACCCGTGGTTTGCCGTTATAGCAAATTACAACGCACCGGGGAATTTTTGTACTCACACTCGAATTCAAAAACAATAAGAGAAAGTTGCTTTGTTAAAGGCTGTATAACACCGCACATCTACTTGTCGGGGTCCCTCGATCCCATACCCATTTTTAGTCTCTTGTCGACCAGATTCACAATCATCTTAGATGTGTATTGGCCAAGAAGCTCCTTGTAAATTATCCAAGGCTTGTTTTCCTTTAGAAACTCTTGGAGTTATATCAAACGGAAGTACCCCATGGTTTGCCGATTTTGCAAACTACCATGCGGGGAATTTTATCATAAAAGGAATGTCAACTCAACAGAAGAGGAAATTTTTCAAAGATGTAAAACATTATTTCTGGGATGATCCCTACCTCTTTCGTATTTGTGCGGATCAAATCATTCGTAGGTGTGTATCTGGACACGAAGCTCTTGAAATCCTCAAGGCTTGTCATGAAGGACCCACCGGGGGCCATCATAGTGCCAATCTCACCGCTCGAAAAGTATTTGATGCCGGTTTCTTTTGGCCCACTATATATCGAGATGCCCATTCGATGATCAAATCTTGTGATACGTGCCAACGACAAGGCAAAATTTCTCATCGTGATGAAATGCCTCAAAACGCTATCCAAGTTTGTGAAATCTTCGACATATGGGGTATTGATTTTATGGGACCTTTTCCGTCATCCAAAGGGAATAAGTATATCCTTGTAGCAGTCGACTATCTTTCGAAATGGGTTGAAGCAAAGGCGCTCCCCACAAACGATGCTCGTGTAGTTGTGAAATTTTTAAAGTCTCTTTTTGCCCGATTTGGAACACCGAGAGCTATAATAAGCGATCGTGGGACCCACTTTTGTAATGATCAATTTGCCAAAGTGATGTCTAAATATGGAGTCACACATCGTTTAGCTACCGCTTACCACCCTCAAACGAGTGGTCAAGTGGAGGTGTCAAATCGTGGTCTTAAGCGTATTCTTGAAAGAACGATAAGAGAAAACCGTGCCTCCTGGTCTGACAAGCTAGACGATGCTTTGTGGGCATTCCGAACCGCTTTTAAAACACCGATCGGATGCACACCCTATCAGCTCGTTTATGGAAAGTCTTGTCATTTACCAGTCGAGTTAGAACATAAAGCGTATTGGGCTCTTAAGCACGTAAATTTCGACATCAAAATTGCGGGTGATCATCGGAAGCTGCAGCTAAATGAACTTAACGAGCTTCGAGATCAAGCTTATGAGAATTCATTAATCTACAAGGAGAAGACGAAGAAACTTCACGACTCAAAGATCAAGAATCAAATCTTCAATGTTGGTGATCAAGTTTTACTCTTCAACTCCTGGTTAAAGATATTCTCTGGAAAGCTTAAAACTCGTTGGTCAGGACCTTTTACTATTGCTCAAGTTTTCCCATATGGAATGGTGGAATTATCTCAACCTGATGGCCCAAATTTCAAAGTTAATGGTCACCGTGTGAAACATTACTTCGGAGGGGACATACCACCCAAGGTAGTCCCGGATCTCCACACTCTCCCTAAGGACAACTAAATTCAGGGATCGAGTCGAGCTTGTGACTCGGTGACCAAAAACAAGCCGCTTCGTAGGAGTTCACCCCATGCTTATCCTTTCTATTTTCTCTCTATTTTCTATTATCTAATGTGTTGTGATGAGTAAAGAGGCTATTCTCTTTCCAATTTCTCGTTGTTTGTTATTTGTTGCTTGTTGTGATTTTTGTAGGATTAACCCAACAAATTCTTTGAAGCCTCTCATGTCAGGTTGATTTATCCCGTTCTACTCGAGCTTCTCATCCTTTGTGTGAAATTAGTTTGGGGAAATCTAATATCCTTTCATCTTATCGATTCACATTTATCTTTGCATACTTCATAAACGGCTTAGATTTACGTAGAGACCCGACTTTAAACATTGAGGACAATGTTTCGTTTAAGTTCTTAATTATCATATATATAAAAATAATAATAATAATAATAATAAAAAATAAGTGTTGACATAAAATGAAGGTTTTCCGTTGGTAAGAATAAGAAGTAATTTTTGACCCAATCGTACGTGTAGAGTTCTAGCTTTT
>BQNB010074064.1:2618-31911 GCA_026074375.1 Tanacetum coccineum
CGGAGAACTTCTCGAGTTAGAAAAAGTTGGATCGTAGCTAAAGCCTTCTCGTCTAATTCAAGCCAATCTTCATCTGACATACTTTGTGGCTTGTGTGCTATACCCCTAAGGGCCTTCTTGTACCCATGATGCATTAATACCGCTTGCATGTGAACTTTCCAAATAGCAAAACTAATCTTGCCATCAAACTTATCGATATCAAATTTGGTGACCATTGTAACACGGCTCTTGATACCACTTGTAAGGAATTTGGAGCGTGTACGGAAGCGAAGATTAAACCAAAAACAATAATCAACCAAACAAAGTTACGATAATAGCAAATAAAGAACACAAACGATTTACGTGGAAACCCCCAATTTAATGGGAGAAAAAACCACGGGCGACGACCACAAAATCCACTATATCAAAAACAATAGTACAAACCTTCAATGGTATATAGGCCAGTTGAAGTATGTAAAAGAGAACTAAATATTCTCACGAGAACTCTTAAATAAGGATTAACTATTATGGAGGTGAAAGATCGTATGTATGTGTATGTGTTTTTGTTATAGAAGAGAATGTAGAAGGGCTCTATATATAGAAAAGTAACCCTAAGAAAAACTAGGATCCAATCCCTAATAATTAGGTAGTCATCATCTATAACCAAGTTTCGTTGGTCTTTTGGTAATTTGGTTATTTATGTGGCTCATGTTTCTGACTTTTTATGTTGACAGGTTTTCTTATGGGGTTTTGTGCATATGTTACTATAATACACGTATCAATTAATATCTGTCTGCATCTGCTGGAGATAGCCCTTTCAAGAAAATTTATCAAGCTAATGGTGTTTGATTCACAATGGTGTTAGATCTGATTATGGTTCTACTTGCATGATACAGTATTTATTTGATCTTTTGTATAACATTATAAGCTTTAGAAGACAATAAATAGACCGATAAAACACTACAGATCCTATGATGTGTAACCATGTTTGCCTTCGCTTCCTTTCATAGCGTTGGGACGATGTTGTTTAGTTTAACAAGTTCATATTGAGTTTAACAACCTTGACTTGTACATGCTATGACAGATTGTCGCTTTAACTGAAACTATACTCAACTTAACTTGAACATTGGCAAACCTGATGGGGTATTTTCATCAGTATGTTATTTTAGATCTTGAAATGCATTAATCTTCCAAACAAAAAACGAAACAAATCTGGAACGTGTCCCTACCATAAATCTAATAAGACCCCACTCGTTATTCACAAGAAGGGTGAAGGACCAAACTTTTGAGCACCTTGAGCTGCAAATATCAGACTACGTAAATGGTTTCCTTTAGCTACACGTTGAGTTAAACACGAGTTAAGGACACAAGTAGTAGTATAAAAACTCTTTTTGATAGAGAGGCGAGTAGACATCAAGAGTTGAAAAGCAAATTAATAAGATCAATAGTTTCTTCCATTCAAAACAAAGCAAAAGTCTAGCAACTTCACATCACATGAGCTAAATTAAAGTTGTACATCATTAAGTAAAAGTAAGAAATGTTGCATTGTTTATTACATGGAATGTGGGTTTTAAGGAATCTCGATCCGGCAAATGGATTATGTAATGGCACGAGGCTGATATGCAAACGGTTCGATCCTAATGTCATCAATGCTGAAATAGCTGGCGGACAACACGTTGGGGTTAAAGTACTCTTGCCAATAATTCCTCTTGCTCCATCCGAAGAAGACATGTTTCCTTTCAAACTAAAGAGAACACAATTCCTTGTTCGCCTTAGCTTTGCGATGACTATCAATAAAGCTCAAGAGCAAACAATTCTAAATGTAGGTGTCTATTTACTCGACTCAGTTTTCTCGCATGGCCAGCTTTATATTGCATTGTCTAGAGGGATATCACGTACAACTACCAAGGTATTAGTGAAACCAGAAAAAGAGTTTGATCAAGGAGGAGTCTACATCTCAAATGTCGTGTATCAAGAAGTTTTACATGACGAGTAACATGCGCCGATGTTAGTATTTTATCTCATAATGATGTAATGTTTTCTAATCCAATTTTACTAAATGTCTTGTTTGATACACGTTAAGAATTCATCGCATTTTTAAAGTGTTTACAATTTAATGTACACCAAACATATAGTTTTATTTAGAAACCCAACATAAAAGTATGGCCTCAAGAAAAAAGATTACATCAAAGAACCGTCCTACAAAAACTAAGAACTAAAACAAATTACTGAACTCAAACCAACACAAATGCAAGTGCCAAAGACACAATACCACAAACGACAAGAACTAAAACGTACCACAATATTGCATATCTTTAATTATCGGCCGCTAGAAATTTTTCGTGCGTGCACGGGTATTCGCCTAGTATTCTATAAAAGTAAAATAAAAATATGACTATATTGACGTTATAGATTTTTTAGACCTGATTTTGTTGTTTCGGTTACAGATAAAAGCTATGAAGGACCTCTATCTACATGATTTGAATGACATGCACCATAAAATTCTTGGCAAAATGCAGCAGGTAAGCCAGTAGCTCATTTAAATATTTTTTATCGCCATGCTATGCTATTGTGCTTTTTGCATGGTTTTGTATCCCTCTCCTTTTATGTTTGTTCATAAAGAAAAACTGTTCATTAGGATCTTATATGGAAATCAGTCAATATTCGATTTTGTCTTGCAAAAGCTTACTGATATCAGCATGTTTTATCTTCCGAGTCTAATGAATGACTTCTGTTTCCTGCATGATTATCTTCCTCAGCAACCAACGAATGAGCAACTTGAGAAGCTGAAAGTCTTTAAAAATTTGCTAGAGCGTTTCATGGCGTTTTTACAAATCCCAAAGCAGAGTATATTGGCGAAGTATAAGGACAAGCTGGGTACTTACGAGAGACAGATTGTTAGTATCATCAACTCAAATAGGCGGAAACCCGGGGCCCCACAGCAGCGATGACAAGCACTATTTTAATTCGTCCTAATATCTTCACTTAAAAAACTATAATGTTCCTGAAGATTAAATATGCAGTGAAAAGGAAAGTAAAGGAGAGAAATTTAAAAGTTTTTATGTTCTCAAGTAAACGAGTCGAGTCGAGCCGAGTATGTATATAAAAGAGTAAAAGTGCAATTTAATTGAAGCTCAATAAGGCTCGCGAGCTTCACGAGCCGAGTATTTTGAAGCTCGAACTCGACTCGAAAATATACTCGAGTAGCTCGAACTCGAGCTCTACCCGTTTAGATCGAGTCGATTTCGAGTAGTTTATAAGTCGATCTCGTGTAACTCGCGAGTTGTCTCGTCTTGTTTACACCCTCTATTATCAAGAAATCATATTTGGGGTGATTGTGAAAAGAAAGTATAATACCCTAAAATACAATACTCATAAATGTTCTTAATTTCGGTACAAGAAAAAGTCATGCGTTATTTTTTTGAAGTGTAATGTAATAGTATGTGTGACATTAAGGAATTAGCATGGAGTAGTAAAAGATATTAATAAGGAATAATAAATCATTAACCATAAAGAAGAATCGTTTTAAATAGGGAAAATTACCGCAGAGGACCATTTGTAAGGGGTTTCTCTTGCAGAGGACCCAAAAATCCTACTTTTCCATTTTGACCAAAGATTTCGCTCCATAGGTGGAGCGAAATATGGTTTTTGGAGCGAAATACACGTGTCACCGTCTCAGCATGCCTCGATTACATTTAAAAAAAAAAAATTGAAAACTCGGATTTCGCTCCATGCATGGAGCGAAATGCACTGTTCGACTTAAAAAAAATAAAATTCGGATGGAATCTTTGTACGGAAAAATAAAAGTAAACGGGCCATAGCAATAATTGATTTCGCTCCATACTTGGAGCGAAATTAATTTTTTAATATAAATAGTTTCTAGTGGGATCGTACTCTAGCCTATAAATTTATTTTTAGAGGAGAAGCATATCGCTCCATAGTGGAGCGAAAATCCCCTATATTAGAGAAATTATGGTGTAATGTTCTTTTATGGGTTTTGGTTGGTTATGACACTTTAGGAATTAGGTTTAGTTTAAGAATTGAAAAAATGATACGGCATTTCGTCGATGTTTAGTAACGTATATGAATTAATAATATTTATTTTTAAATGTGATGTATGTTCTCTTTTATGAAGCTTTACGTATGAACATAAATATGTTGGTAAAGAGATAAGATTAATAAGATATTATGTATCAAAGTGTGTCACATTGTTCGTATTTTTTAAAGTTTGATATTTAGAGTTATTGTTCTGTAAATGTAAATAATTTTATGAATTTGTATTGAAAACATAAAGATGAATAAATAGTTGGTAAATGTAGTTAAGAAGACTTTTGTTCGTAATTTTTAAGTTATGATATTTAAGAGTTTTTATTCAGTAAATGTATATAATTAATGAATATTGTATTGAAAGTATATAAACAACACAGTCGTTGATTAGGTTTCTGCTACAGTATAAATAAATGAATAGTCAACATGTCATATGATCGCGTTAAGTTTTAAGCGATAAACAACACTGTCGTTGAGTAGTCTTGTCTGCTACAGTAAAAAGTAAATGAAAAGGGATTGAGAAGTCTATTCAATAAAGTAAATGCAACCACACCTTGAATGCTTTAAATTATTGAATAAGACTAGGGTTTCATGTATAAATACAATTAATACGTGAATGAGTATAGTTAATTCCACATAAAAAGTAAATGAATTGTCAAATCATAGTCAGTAAATCGCGATAAATTTTAAGTCGATAACCAACACTGTCGTTGAGTAGTATCTTGTCCTGCTACAGTAAAAATAAATGAAAAAGGATTTTGGAGAAGTCTTTAGTATAGTTATTCAATAAAGTAAAATGCAACCACACCTTGATTCTTTAAATTATATAATAAGACTAAGGTTTCTATGTATATAATACAATTAATACTGAATGAGTGGGTCACACTTATTATATACCCACATTTAGAAGTTGTTCAACTTCAAACAGACTCATAACCATTTTAATTCGTTATTTTGATTTTTTTAAAAAATGACATTCCCACGGTCCTACCTACACCATTAATGGAAGATTCACTTCTCGACCAGAGAAGAAAATTTTGTTGAAGGGATTTTAGCTACCGTTAGATCCAGTAAGATTTAAGCAACTTTTTCAAGCAAATCAATGAAAGCAATCTTAACCAAATTGGTTTGGGATACGACGAAAACTCCGCAACCTACTTTAAATTAAGAAATAAATCGTAGTTTGGATTCAGTCTTTGTACTATTTGATGATGCAAACAAGACATCAGATATTATAGCGTAAGCTATACTCAAAATACTACATGTTTATGTTTTCTCAGGAGTGGAGGTTATCCCACGAATGTTGTGGCCGGAACCAACTTGAAGATGGTGGTAACGAAAGAAAAAAACAGATAAACCTTCAAGTACAAAAAAGTTATTTGACTAGAGTAACATCTTTTTATGGGTAAATTAGTTGTCATGTTGAAATGAATTCCGTTTTACATTATTCAAGGATTTTTGCACCTCCACTATTTGTGTTTTGTTTTAATATTATTTTGTTTTCACAAAGTGTGTCCATGTGCAAACCACGATTTGGCTAGTCACTGACATTGAATAATACTACTCAATGAAAAAATAATACCACTCAATGAAAATGGCAAATATCTCATTAAATTATAACATATTTATGACAATGATTTGACAATTCATTTGCTTTTTTCCAGACATTATATGTGATATCGGACATGACCACAAACAACCTATAATGTTTTTTACTATACATATATTGCCTAATACACACACACTAACTAGTCTCGACAACAAAACATCTTTTCAACTATCAAAAACTAAGGATTTATGCTGCAAATTCATACGTCAACAATTCTTAGTAACTATCAAGTAGAACAACATGCTGAGCCACAACACTTGCAATAAGTTTTGTGTGAACTGACTCGTATTATTGAGCAAATGCAAACCGTGAACTCATATAACGAAGTTGATGCATGCCTATAACGAGTCTTAATAGCTACGGTTTAACCATAACTCTGCTAATGACCCAGAAAGCAGATATACTAACCGACATACAACTAGAGGACAAACCAAGATACGCAATGTTAAGAAGCATTGCTGAGAAGCAAAAATTCATTGACAATTACATGGCAATATAGAATCAATAAATAATTAGCTTGACACCAGTAATGAATGCAACCATGTTCATGTATGTTGTTTGTGTTGTTTTATGTTCAAGGTCGCCTAAATAAGGTTAGATCTACTACATTACATGTCTGTTTTCTAATGGAGCCTTTATTTATAAAAGATTACGGTGTTACTAATGTTTTCTATTAAAAGCAACTAGTGTGTTTATGTAAACTCAACTGTGTGTTACTTACTTTTTTAATCTTGTCATTTAGATGGAAAGTTGACCGGAGTACATTTCAATATGAACTATATAGCTAACTTTTTTATAATTATACAAATATCAACATACATAACATACATAACAAAAATATAAACACAACTTAATAAATAGTTTAACAACGGTATTGATTGTTAAAAAACAAATGACTAAACCAACTATTACTTGTTGATCATCTATATTATGAGATGTGTATGTTGGAAAATATTTTCATACACATGAGACTGATGTGTGGCGATGTTGCATCGTATGGTTTGAGATTCGTATGGTTTTGATGGTAAGTTTGACGTGTATAGGCTTTGTTTCGTACATTGTGATGGTATATGTTATGACATGATTTGCGATGTTGCACATACAAGGACGGTTTCGTACAATTGTGAATGGTATTTGTCGTACAGATGAGAGGTGGTTGCTCAAAATGTTGGAAAAATTTTTAAGGTGTGTATACTAAGTGGGGTCTATGACAAACGAGTATTTTTGTCATTGGACACTTTTGTGTCCTGCTTGATTAGCATCTGCTACAATATATTCTTCTTGTGCTCCTACACCTTGTAGATAGTATACGATATTATTTTAAGGACGACCTGGTTGTGGGATGATCCCATGTTCGAGTGGAATAGCAGGATGTATATGGCTAGTAACTCCATTCCGTGCATATCGCCGACATAATGAATTTGATTCTGTCGTAGTCTCCCATTGATATTTTCTTTTTTGAACCAGTCTGCTACGAATTGCACACATCGGTAAGACCCAAAAAACCTATCACAGCAATAACAAGAACCACAAGGTATCACTGATAAACTGCCATTGTGCGACATTGCTCATGATCTGGACATAAGGTTAACTTCACGGTTGTGTCCGCCATCATAAACTTGGTATAGATTTTGATCAATGCCGTTTACAACCCACAATACGTTTTTTAATTTTCTTTTATGCACCTTATCCGTTACCCAATCTGTGATTTCATGCTTCATATTCGCTACAGAAGATAAATAATAATATGTTAGTTTGTTATTTATATTATTTATTATTGAAAAGAAAAACAATAAAGTCATATTAAATGTTATAAAATGTTAAATACCTGCAACTTCTTCTCTCAGGCGATCAGAAATACCACTTTATGTAACCTTCACGATAATCTCGTTAGCCTATGATGGAAAGCTTTCAGTTCAATACAGAACACGGCATTAAACAGAATAAACACTATTTGATGTCCATAAAATTGTACCGTATAAGTGGCAATGGGCTCTTGACCATCTTATGATGGCCCGACTTCCATAAGGCTATAGATACGCATCATCTGAACATGTTTGGAGTATGTCCATGTTGCTGTCTAAAATTCTTCTGAGTATAACTATTTACATATTTATTTTCCCAGTATGAGAGCTTTGTTGTTTTTTTTTTTTCAATGTCCTAGTTCATCATTAATACGACAACAAAACAGCATGAAAGATGCTAAAGGAAATCAATGCGTACTGGCCCTAAAAGCAAAAGAAGCATGCCTAACAATATGAACAGTAATTAAGGTTATCACCAATGCATTCTATAAGTACAGACAACCACCATGACCAACACGACCGTTTCCCCTTTGGCTATACCAAAATCATAGGTACAATTTGGTTGTTTCCATCCATGCCTACAGCTACCAAATTTGTACCCTTATATTGACCCTTTAAATGCGCTGCGTCGATTATAAGCAAAGGGCGTAAATGATTTACGAATGTACGAATCTGAAATAAAATATAAAAAATAAACTATAGTAACGTAACTAGCAGTTTAATTATGTAAAAAAACGAATGAGTTAGACTTACCGAAGCACAAGGGCAATGAATAACATACTCGAAACTCCTTCGTCTGTTTTGATACGTGTGACTGTCCCCTTTGTTTTTTCTTCAAGATTGTGCAAATCATACGGTAGGGCATTTCAAGGATCATAGTTAACCCACCTTATCTGTTCTAACCCATATAGCCTTTCCTCTCCATGCATGTTGGTAAGATATACTTGTTTTATAATTGTGAAAAATAATCTTTTAGTAATATCTTTTCCTTTTAAAACACGCCTATTATCTTTAACCGTAGGAATTCAGAATTGTGAGGCAATTTACTTTTTTGTTTGCATTTCGGTGTTTAGGATATGTTTGAGTTTGGGACAACGTGAGAACATTAATCATTCCTGTATTCGAAACTTATCTGTATCACCTCCACGCTAGCACTAATTACCATGCACATTCTTTAAAATGATAACATTTTCTTTCATACCTATCCGGAGTTGTTTTTTGTGATAAAAATTGGTAACCGTCTTCTAAAGCTTTCAACCTAACTGCCAAGTCTAATGCTTCTTGATTGTCAAAAGTATTACCAATTTTAACATCTGAAACTTTATTTGTGCTGCTTAAGAAATGACAGGTTTGGACGTGTATAGTGGAGTTTTCTTTCTGAATGTCAGACTTTATATACATGAACATCTTGTTTCCAATTATGGTGAATGGGTTTGTGGTTTTCATCTACAACCATCAAAACAATGTTCTTGTTATTTTTCATTTTGGTTGAATGATTCGAACGCAAAAGAAATGTCGGTTTTTTAATAGCGTCGTGCTCAATTTTTTGACGAACCAATTTTGACAAAAGACATATTACTATCGTTATTATTAAAATTTGATGTGTTTAGGTCTATATTAGATGGCCCAATGTTTTCGACAGGCGAATGTTCAAAAAATTTATAAAATATTTGGTTTTGATTGGTTGACCTAAAATTGGCAGTTTCTTCCTCTTTTTTGGGTTGTGAAACATACAAATGTGATATTTCATTAGTTGAAGAAGCACATTCAACAAAAAATTGTACCTCTTCGTCGTCTGTGATGTCCATCATGCTGTCAAATGAAGGGAGCCTAACCGATAAATTTATTCGGTCATTTGATTCCAAGTTGAATTTCTTCTTCATCTTTTGGTATAACATTGAGTAAGACATATCAGCATACATAATGACACCCCGCTCTGTTTCATTAAAATGAATTATACATTTGAATTTTTTAACATTTGAATCCATTGGTTTGTAAGATCCTGTTCTGAATGTTTGTATTTCAATTTATGGAAATGCTATATATAGTAAATGGATATTCGTATATGTCAACTCATAAGTCTACTCAATGTCATAATTCGCTTAACATATTGCGTGACTTATTACATGCCATGGACATGTCAACTCATTGTTAGTATAAAACTACAAATTTTTTCATAAGTCTATTATATGTGTCTACTCATTGTCATAATTCGCTTAACATATTGCGTGATTTATTACATGTCATGGACATGTCAACTCATTGTTAGTATAAAACTACAAAATTTGTCATAAGTCTACTCATTGTCATAATTCGCTTGACATATTGCGTGACTTATTACATGCCATGGACGTGTTAACTCATTGTCTGTGTAAGACTACAAAATTTGTCATAAGTCTATTATATGTGTCTACTCACTGACAGAATTCGCTTAACATATTGTGTGACTTATTACATGCCATGGACATGTCAACTCATTGTCAGTAAATGTAAACACTTGTAGACAATGTTGTTCCTCTATATAAACCCTACTTTGTTACTCTAATGATACACTTCTATATTCAACAGCATATTCCTCTAATATTTTCTTTTTAACTTGTTTACAATGTCCAACTACTTACCTTTTGATATCCAAGTCAAAATCATGAATAAACTTCCTGTTCAAAGTTTACTAAAGTTCTGTATGGTGTCAAAGTCATGGAAGTTTACAATCGACAGTTACATCTTTATCCATGATTACAATTCTCGTGAGTGTGACATGTGTTGTTTTAATTTAAAGTATAGTGTGGGTAACGAACATTTTATGTTTTTTGTAGATGGACAAATGTCCTTCACCCCCTAAATACATATTTTCCACTTACAAATCTAACGCCAATTACCACTTCTAAAGGGGTATGGTGTTTTTCGTTTAGTTCTCATCTAGGGGCAGTTCTTTAGAACCCATGTATAAGAAATTTTTTGGGAATAGAACTCCCTTACATGCCAAGGAGGCCAGCAATTGAAAAAATTGTTTGGGGTTTTGGTGTCCGGCCTGACACATTAGACCCAACACTACTGAATATTTCTATGTCGTTTTACGGTGACGGACCATGGCATGTGGTAATGTATACTTTGAACTCAGATACTTGGACTTTTCTTGGGAATTACCGTATGCCCCGTGTGGGTATAAGAATAAAACGATCGTGGGGTCTAGCAGTTGTAGGTAGTTGTATTTTTTGGGGTTGTTCTAAAACATTTTTTAATGATGATGGTTCTTCTTACAAACTCTATATGCTTGTTTCTTTTGATTTGATTAACCACTAATTTAATGTATTAGACATACCTACTGAGTTAAAAAACCAACTTCCAAATCCATTCTATATTTCCAAGCTAGGAAACTCTCTTGTAATTTCAGGAAACCTCATTTATTATGAAAACCGATATCTTTGTACATGGTCATTAAAAGTGGAACCTATGGTTGTAACATCCTAGAGTGTGCTATTTATCATTCCCTCCCAAAATATTACGAAATTAATTGGATTTACTAGGGAAGAAGATCCAATTGTTGAAGTTGATAGCGGCCAAGAAATGGTTCACACATTACAAGTGTACGACCGTCCGTCTCAATAATTTCATAATGTGGGTATCGAAGCTAATGGTGGATCGTTCTTCATTGGGCCATACAAAGAATCACTAATTCTTCTAAATGGGCGTTGAAAACTTGCGTATGTTGTTTTATCTACTTAATGTATGTGATTCTAAGGTCTTAAATGTTTGCATCGAATAAAATGTATGTGTTTCTAATGTCTTAAATTACAATAACATATTTAATAAGTAATTTGCTTAACATATTGCGTGACTTATTATATTCCATCAATATTCAACTCATTGTTAGTATAAAACTACAAAATAGGTATAAAATCACCCTCAGTAATGGACATGTCAACTCATTGTTAGTATAAAACACCAAAATTTGTCATAAGTCTATTATATGTGTCTACACATTGTCATAATTCGCTTAACATATTGCGTGACTTATTACATGGCATGGACATGTCAACTCATAAGTCTACTCATTGTCATAATTCGCTTAACATATTGCGTGACATGTCAACTATTTATACACACTGAAGTAGCATACATTTTACTTAAAATCTACTAATACTTTCCATATAATTTTTAAAGATGTCAGACAACATACCCTTTGACATTAAAATGGATATCATGAATCGAATTCCTGTGAAGTCTTTACTTCAATTTCGTACTGTGTCAAAGCAATGGAAGTCTTACATAGACAATTCCAACTTCATCTGGGATTACGGTTTTTGTGAGATACACACTTGTTGTTTTAATTTAACCTATAAGCGAGGTCTTGAAGGTTTTATGTGTTTAGTAGATGATAACTTTGCCTTCACACCTCTTAATGTAAATTTTAATATTCCTCTTTCTACACCAATTGCTACATCTGAAGGCGTATGTTGTTTTTAGTTTGACGCAAATACAATTCTTTTTCTTT
Organism: Tanacetum coccineum; assembly: GCA_026074375.1. Lineage (NCBI taxonomy): Eukaryota > Viridiplantae > Streptophyta > Magnoliopsida > Asterales > Asteraceae > Tanacetum > Tanacetum coccineum. Next base: position 14,554 of record BQNB010074064.1, read on the forward strand.
GGAATCCATCTATTAAAAAATTGGTCGGTACATTAGTCCCCAATTACACAAACCAACCTGATTCACCAAAAATGTTATTTGGTTTCGGTGTAAATCCCGACAATCTAGACCCAACCATTTTGAAGATTAATTACCCGTTGTACGGTCAAGGATCATGGTATGTATCAGTTTTTATAGTGAGCTCGAGAAGATGGTACAATCTTAAAAGTTACTGCTTGCCACGTGAATCCATCAGAATAAAACGAGCAGGGCAAGCAGTTATTGGTGGTAAAATATTCTGGGTTGGTTCAGAGAAATTTTATGGTGATGATGGTATTTCATTTAAAATTTACATGCTAATTTCCTTCGATTTGATTACTTACCAACTTTAACTTATAGACATGCCTGAACAGTTAGGAGTTGGAGTGTTTTCACCTCCATACTATATTTCCCAGCTACGTAACTCTCTCATAATTTATGGAAGTTTTAATTTCGGTGACATGGGAATTATTTATGCATGGGCGTTACAAATTGATGGTGGTGAAGTTTCATCGTATAGAATGCTATTCAACATACCATACCAAGCAAATCATCAGTTAAAATTACTCGGCTTTAATAAGGATGAGGAACCAATAGTTGAAGCCAACGACATGCACAACATACCTCACTGGCTACAAGTGTTCAATCCAACCGTTGAGAGCTTTCAAAACGTTGGTGTTGAAGGAAACGGTGGTTCATTTTTTATTGGCCCCTACAAAGAATCACTAGTTCTTCTTACAGAACGAAACAATGAACTAATGTAGTTAATGTTATTAATGTATGTCTTTTTATTTTATTCACCTTTTAGTCTTTACTTTTATTTTTCATGGTTACTAGCTTGTAAACTTGTGTATTTACTTTTATTATTTAAAAGCATGTATTTTTATGTTGAATTGTTGTTTGAATGTGTAGAAAATATAGGTTCACTGGGTTGGTATTTATAATGCGAAAATGTAAACTAGACTTTGCAATATAAATTTAAAATATACAATACGGAATGAAACATTACAATACGTAATTAAAAATTAAAATACAGATTTAAAATTAAAATACTTCCATTAAAACAAAATACGGAATTTAAATTTGTTGCACCCAAGAAATTTTACTACTGATTTGTTTTTCGATTTTTGCCGCCTTTCTAACCAAAGAATTATGCATCTCGTAATCTTTCTCGGCTGCTCCTTTCAAAAAAGTGACAATAGAATCACGGATCTCTTGTGGAATGTCATTGCAATTCTTATATGCATTCCGCAGATCATCTTTAGCTGTACATGCATTATCATATTGCATGGCTAAGTTCATAATCGTTTGCTGACGAACTTTATCCTTCTCAATTTGTTTATTAACCATAGCTTTGATTTCATCATACGTATGTGGAACCGAACACCCCATTAAGTTTTCTTGATAAAAGGTATATATAAAAAGAAAGTTTGTGTTTATTCCAAACGATGGGTCATTGGAGGAAGCATTTGCATGTATCATTTCAGAAGCCACTAAAAAAAACTTGAAGAATCACTCTCTTATCTACATCGTATGCAAAAACAAAAAGTTCAATTACTATGAACTTCTTGGTGATCTAGGTTTTATTAATAAAACAATACCTACCACACCATATACGCAAACCAATTTCAATTTTTTGGTTCATAATAATGGTCAATTGGTCCTCGATAACACAAAAGACACAACATACATCAACGGTGGAACAATGAACATCAACATTCCAAGAATAAAACTAGAAGAGCTGAAACAATATTTGTCAAATATTTTGGGTACTAACATCCATGCTCTTTATTATAAAATACCGCACAATGGATTTTCAATAACCGTAAAACTTAGAAACAACTATGATATGCATGTCATGTTTGATATATCTTCAGCGCATTACAAATTGGAAATTTACATTGACCACCTAGGTGTCGATTTTATTATTGCCAAATATATTTTCCCAAATGCTAGCTTGGCAGAAATGATGAAACATGTCATAACCAACTACACAAGTGACAGTGAAGAAAATAAAAGGGAGGTAACACAAAATGATTACACTGTCAATCAAATGGTTGAATGGGCGGAACAAGAACACTTCGAAGACGAGGAAACCAAGTTATCATGTCCAAAGATAAATCTTAGCACAGTGCTGAAATCGAACAAAGGCTCTTCGGATAAATCATTTCAATCACTAAGCTATTTGCATGAAATGCAGAAACGAAAACAAAAAATCGAGGAAACGAAAGCAGTTCAAAATCAGGATATAAAGAAACATATGTACTAATGTTCATGTAACTCATCCACTATTACCAATGTATTTTCAACGTACACCAGTTTGCTAACCATCTTTGTAGTTGTTTGTTGTTGTTTTAAAGTTTTTATAAACCGTCAAAATAAGGTTGGCCATGTAATATCTTGTTGTAATGCTAGTAATGACTATCGTTTTTCTTTATTCAAGTATAAGTTTTCGCATTATAGATCACAGAAATGACTTATGCATGCCAATGAATGGTACTATTACCTATCGGAGTAGGGACATGATTTTACAAATCTATTCAAAGAAATGACTTATGCATGACAATGGTACTATTACCTATCGTTGAATTTTATAAAATTCAACTTATTGCGTTAAACATATTTTACAAATCTATTATATGTCAGCGACATGTCAATTCATTGACAGAATTCGCTTAACATATTGCGTGACTTATAAACAAACAAAAATTGTCATAATTAATGTCAGAATAAAAAGACACCTTGAATGGTCATAATCATTTTTACTATAAACCAAGAAAGAAATATTGCGTGATCTAGTATATGTCAGCGACATGTGAATTAATGTCAGAATAAAAAAACACCTTGAATGGTCATAATCAATAACAGTAAATGTAAACAACTGTCACAATATTTTCATATCAATGTTTGTGCACTATATATATGTGCCAACAGCTTAAATCTATCATACATAAAAATACAAAAAAATGGAGTCAAGTGTAAAAAAGTTCAAATGTGTGTTGCATTATAATGACACAAGAAGAGGTGTCATTATGTATGATGATATAACATACTCACTTTTAGTTCAAATGGTGGTGAAAGAATTCAATTTAGATCCAAATGACCGGTTAGATTTATCGGTTAAACTCCATTTACTTCACCTAGATATTACAAACGACGAGGATGTAAAATGTTTTGTTGAGTGTGCTTCTAATTCCACTGACGATGGAATAGCACTTTTGTATGTCGGTCAACCTACAAGAACACAACCAAGGATAATACCCGAACCAGCGGGTATTCTTCAAAGGGCGATGCTCCGAAAAATACAGACGTTATGGAAGTTGGCCATGAGAACGTAATGACCACCCAAGACTATGTAAGAAAAATAAGTGAAGATGTGTCTGAAGATGATCATTTTACGCTTGGCCCATGGCTAAGCGCGATTGTCCACCTGCATGGTGAAGGGCTCATGGCATCTGGTTGTCTTGGTGATATGAACAAATATTGTAAAAATGGGAAACTTGAACTGGTCATTGCCGTTGTAATGACTTGTACACCAAATTCGTTGGGAGACATGACAGTTACACTAAAAGATCCAACAGGTATAATGGCTGGTACAATTCATTACAAAGTCTTTAAAAAGGAAGATGGTTACGCAAATTCTATCAAAGAGGGATATGTTTTGATACTTCGTAATGTTTCTGTGTTTACCCCAAAACCATCAAAGCATTATCTTAACATTACCGTGAAAAACATTGTTATGGTTTTCAACAACGACATAGTATTTTAGTTTAAGATTTCGTGATTTTATCGTATTAGAGCTTGAATAACAGTACTAATAACTTGTAATGCTTGTTTCTACTTTTAAATTTAAGTCATTTGCTTACTTTAAAATTTCCTTGACATAAATTTGTTAAGTGTTAAATATAAACAATATATGTCTCGAGTGTATACAAAATCATATAAAATAAGGATCTAATCATATCCACATTGAGATGTATCCTCACAACGACAATCATAAAACCTAGACGCCATATTAACTCTAACGACGCTAAAAAAAATATTAGGGTCACCATCTACTACAGGCGTCATATCACTACAAAGGCTTTCTATCACCCAACCAGTAACAACTCCACAATCAGAAAAGTTTCGTTGTCGAGGGATAGGGAAACAAAAACCATCATTGTATACTAACTTGAAATTGTATGGTAGCCGTCGTGTTCTTTGGATGACCATCTTTTAGCAGCATGACGTTCAACAAACTAGTCCATTTCGATAAGTGAGCCTTTAATGTATGATATCGATCATCGTTTGGCAATGAGTCTATCACATGAATTGTGGAACTAGGTAAATTAACTACACATGTAACCCAGTGATTACCATTGCAATGTAAGGGCATATAGACCTACAAATATAAATTAATTCAATTAAATCACAAGCAATAATTTATTTAATATTAAACTTATATAAATACGTTTAACCACAAATACTTACAATATCAACATCATCCATGTAAGTTAGGGGACGCGATGATCCATCCAACATTCCTATAATGTGTTCATTTTGTCTCTAATATAAACTACCTGTACCCCATGTGTAGGGGATGACATCCCTGTTTGGCCACTGTAAATGAAGCACCAGGTGGACCTAGCTCCGAATAATCAACTCCATCCAGCAATTGATTTGCTGATAGAAAAAAAAATTATAAATTATTTTGATTATATTAAATAAACTTCTATACTCATTTTAAACATTTATTAATATACTTACATCGTCCGACAACCAACCAACTTCGCTCAACTTTTGATGCTCATAATAGCCACCCTTAACTACAATAATAGGTACTAGATCTTGCCAAAACTGTAAACTCCATCTGTATAACCCTTGATATATCAAATCCAATATACATATCTGGAGCGTTAATGTTCATACAATCAACATATTGCCCTCGCACAACCTGCATAACAAACATGATAATACAATATAAATAAACATTTCATAACTACCTTAATATATTAATATATTAAATACTACTATTAGGATTACCTTAGCAGGGTCCACATTATAAAATGAAAGGTATTCATCGGTAGCACATGAACCAGTAACCATAACCTCTTCTTCAAGTGGTTGATTTAAATCAATACCTGCGTTTGCAAGATCAAAAGGTGATATTTCGTCATTCCTCATCGTTTTTCTATTATTGTTAACCTGTTTCGTAGGTGCAATTGTAGTTTCTGGAAAAGGGCAGTATGGGCTCAAAAAATATTTGCTTGACTAAGTACTCCTCTTTGCAAACGCTTGCATTGCATCCTAAATATTTTTTAATCATCTTAGTTATTGTATCAAGATTAGCAGAATACAACCCAAATGGACAGATAATACTTATTGATTATAAATAAATCCACTCCAAAAACATCACGACTTGTGATGACCACCTGATAGTAAGATGCCAAACGGGTGGCAAATCCTTGTAGTGCCAAAGGTGATCCCAACATACGGAGTGCCGGGATGTAGAGGAGAAGATAACCGAGAGAACAGAAGCAAATCCAGGTTGTTGACATAGGCGTCCCAAAATGTGGGGTAAGGCGATAAGTCGGGGTCATTTGGGTCCCTTCTAAGAAGGAACTCCGCTGGCCGTGTCTGTGAACAATGAGGACCACGGGGGGGGGGGGGGAGGGGGTGTGTTTTAAGATAAAAAATAAACAAATTAGATACTTTTTTTTAATTAAATTACCAACAAAAAAAATACCTCCGTGTTTTGAAATCCACTCAAATCGCTTAAACCAAAATGTTCACGAACCTCGAACGGTGCTTTCATTGGTCCCGGCATACTAGAAGCGTTCAATCCCTCCTTTAAATTATTATATAAATAATTGTAAACTAGTTTTTCATCTTTATATATAACCTCATAAATATAACACCAAAATAATTTACCTTAAAATTCTTATTCATGCTATTCATAATTTTATATTGGTCAACATTCTGTTGCTGCAATTCCTTTATCAACCTATTGTGTTCAGCAACACGTTGATAAAGGTCGTTTGAAACAGCCGTCGGTATTTGTGGTGGTTCACAAATATGACCATCAAAGAATGCTCGGCTTGAAACCCACCACTCCGCTTTAGCCTCAAAGGCATCTGCTCTCAATCTTCTAATAGGTTCAGCTCCCTTAAAAATTAAAAAGGACATTAACTAGATTATACAATAAATATTATAATGCTATACCAAAAAAAAACTACATAATTAATAATTTTCTCACCTCAAAAAAAGGCTCAAGATATGATCGATAAAACGTCTCACCATTAACCCAAGCAACTGCTCTAGGGTGACGATCAACATGTGTATAATAATTAAGAGCCCTTTCTTTATACGCCTCCAAAATCCACGTCTATAAAATAACTACTAGTTTAGAAATAAAATTCACATATACATATAGATAAAAATATGAATTAACAATTGACATACCTTGAAGGCCCATGTAAAGCCCGACAATGTATACTTTGCAGGACGACGAATACGACCACGTAGGGATGCATAAAACCGCTCCCAACGTTTGGGGTTTGCATCTTTTAACTGCCGGTACAATTTTGGCCATATGTACGAACCCCATGGATACTTTTCCCACATGTTTATATCATCTACTAAGCTTAACCACCATTTCGGGACATTATTCTTAGGCTCTTGACCTAATAACACCATATGCAATACGGCTAATAGACAAACGGCAACAGCATCCTCGTCTCTCAAACTATAAAACTCTTCGCTTAAAATCTTATCTATCAACATTTGGCCTATTATATTATTACCATCTACATGTGACTCCCAAACTCGTCTTCTTAAATCCAAAGGACCGTGTAAATAATCATCACTAAATTCTACACCAAATCTTAACCCCGTTATCAAGCAAAATTCCTCCCTACCAAATTGTATCTCATGACCATTTATAGTGTACGTAAAAGGAACAGCTTCCGTGTCATCTTTTAAACTCTCTATTTGCCGACAACTCATAAAGTGTATTAAAATACAATTCTCCTGACTTTCATCTATATCTAACAACCAACCAAAACACGTTTTCCTAAATAATACTTCCCTACGGGTGCTCCTTATTTTTTTCCTAATCACCTTAATCAACGAAAGCTTACTTCTAAGTGTCAAAGCCACAGGAGGATCCTAAAACATAATAATATATATTACTACACATATACATAACAAAATAATAATGATAATGTTAGAAAAAAAACTTACGTTGTAATTCTCCATATTGACTAAGAAACTATTATCACCACAACCCGCAGAACCACCAACACAGCAAAACCACCACCACAGAACCACCACTGCTACACCACCGCTGCTGCTGAACCACCACTGCTACACCACCACGTCGGAACCACAACCGCCGCACAGCAACACCACCACCACAACTCCACCACTTTTCTTCTTCTACTTCTTCTCTGCCATTGCTTTGCTTAATTTCGCTCCGAAACACATATACACAAAAAAAAAATTACCACCAAACATATACAAAAAACTTACTGTCTAGTCATTTCGATGTCAAGTCCCACAGTGCAATTCGCTCCATGTATGGAGCGAAATCCGGCGTTTTCAATTTTTTTTTTAAATGTAATCGACTCATGCTTAGACGGTGACACGTGTATTTCGCTCCAAAATGCACATTTCACTTCACCTATGAGCGAAATCTTTGGTCAAAATGAAAAAGTGGGATTTTTGGGGTACCTCTGCAAAGAGAACCCATTGAAATATGGTCATATGCAGTAATTTTCGCTTAAAAATACCAAATCTTTACGAGGCTTATCACTTGTTCTAGAGTTTGAAAAGTGAATGAAAGTAAAAAAAACAAAAATATGATTGTGTTCTCAAGTTTTTTCTAGTGACCGGTTCGGTTCCTCGGGTTCAAACCGGTTCCGGTTCGAAAACCGGTTTATTTGTGCACCTCTAGTTATATTGATATCATAAATTGTTTAGATATAAGAAGACTCATCTTTAGAGCATCAACTATGGTAAACCTTTCTAAAGGTTTTTTAACATTAATTTATAAACCTTTTTGTTTTATAAACCTATATTCACTATGTATAAACATTTTCAAGTTTTATATACATCTCACATAATTCAAATGCATTAAATTATGAAAATGTCTAATATCCTAGACCTTTTCATGCCACATAAGCTTGAAATGGATGTTCACTATGGTTTATAAGTTTTTAAACCTCTTCATAATTTTATAAACCTTTTCATAAACCACCACAGTGGACGCCCTTATCTTTATTATTCATCTAAAAAGAAATTAATGGCTGATATTAAAAATATTTTATTATTTCATTTATTTTTTATAATTTAAATATCTCATTAACCGTTAATCGTTAGACAAAACAAATTATACCGTCACGATCAGCATTTAATTATCTTTCTATAGACGGGCACTTTGATATACTTTCGACAAACATTTTTTTTAATTTTTTTTTTGTTTTTTCACGTTCTTTTTTCATTGTTGAAACTTGCATGAAAAAAATCACATGTGATTAAACACTAATTTGAATATTCGTATAAAATCACATGTGATTTAACACTAACATCGAATTACATGTGATTTCATTAGAATTACATATAATATGTGATTTAACACTAATATCATATGTGATTTATCCGTAATATCATATGTAATTTAACACTAATATCACAAGTGATTTTATTAGTGTTTAATCACATGTGATTTCTCATGCAAGTTGCAACAACGAAAAAAAGACGAAAAAATATAAAAAAAGGAAAAAAAAACATAAAAAAGTGCAAAAAACGAAGAAAAAATATTTGTCGAAAGTATATTAAAGTGATATCTATAAAAAGATAATTAAATGCTCGTCGTGTTGGTATATTTTTTTTCGTTTAACGATTAACGGTTTGGAAGATATTAATATTTAGAAAAAACGTAAAAAGATAATTAAATGCTCGTCGTGATGGTAAAGTTTTTCTGAAAAGAAAAAAAAAAGACGAAAAACGTGAAGAAAACGAAGATTTTTTTTGTCGAAAGTATATCAAAGTGTATATCTATAGAAAGATAATTAAATGCTCGTCGTTATGGTATATTTTTTCGCTTAACGATTAACGGTTTGAGAGATATTAATATTTATAAAAAAAGGATGAAAATGGGTTTTGGGTTTAATCTTATTCATTGGATAAAAATGGAGATTGAGGGTGAGGATTATTGGTATCCAAATAAATTTGATATATACAAATGAACTTAAATTGCATCTAACAATATTTGTTATTTTTCACTTTGCTTATTGTATGATTTTTTTCTTTACAAGTCTTATCTCTATATTAAAGCTTTATATACTTGAAAATTTATCTCAATTAAATCAGTTACTTAATGCAACATAAACAACATTTTTAGATTCTAATCAACGTTGAAGTATTGAACCCAAATTGTCAATAAACAAAGAAACCGATAATGTATAAAATTGTACAATTATGTACCATTAAAGTTTGGTACAAAATAAGAGTAAAGGGTACGGTGAAGAGGCTTTGCCTCTTTATTTGGGCTCCACCGCTGCCACCTCAGCGCCACCTCATTTCAACACAACACAAAAAAATACCCCTTCACTCATGACACAAAAATACACAACACACAGAAAAGGGGGTGGTCCCCATTTTTTCTAACGTTTCCTCCGTTTCGTTTTGTGGCGAAATGAACGGCGAAAGAGGGGTGGGTGTGGTGGCGAGCCGCAGCGAGGGGCGACGAGCTGCCACCTCAGCCACGACGAAGCCCCATCGCCATTATACCATTTGCTCTAAGTGTCTATATCTATATCTATATTAAATAATAAGTCTTATTCGATTATGTTATGTTATGAGTTTAAGCTAATTAGAGTTATTGACTCCATGAATATGTGCGCTTAAATATGATTGAGGTGCTATAAGGGTCTTAATTTTTCCACTTAGGCTTTGGATAATCTCTTTGGTTTAAATTAGGGTAAAAGTCAAAAAATACTCACGAACTTTCAAAAATGTCCCGACATCACCAACGAACTAAATTTCGTCCTATCTACACCAACGAACTTGTTTGTTTTGTGGCAATATGACCAATATGACCGGCTAGCATTTCCACGTCATTTATTATTTTATCTTTTTATTCCACGTCACCCTTCACCATTTCTCCTCCATCACCACCACTATTTCTCTTTAGACTATTTTTTCTTCCTTATCTCAAGATCCAAAAAAAATTCACCACCATACGTCATTATTCCCGAATATTCCAATCACCAAAACCACTCACATCCATAAAACTAAACTAAAATTGTTAGAATCTACACAACACTAACCTTGATATACACGACCACAAAAATTTACAAAAATCGTCTCATCGTCATCGGCATCATATACATCACAATTTTCAATCAATTCATCAGCCAACAACAACTCATCATTCTCCTCCTTCTTTAAATCCTCCAACTCATCATCAACATCTTCAGGTTGACGAACAGTTGCTGTGCACAGAAGTGACGATTGATGTTAGTATGACGAGCTACTGGTTTTGATTTGTATCGCTTAACGATTAACGAAGAAGAAGAAGAATCATCCATCCATTATTAGTTTTGTAAGACTAATAAGTAATTGATGAATTAAAAATTTTTCTAGCTTCTTCTACCATCCCCTGGCTACCATCTGGTCAACACGATCAGACCCAACTAAATCTTTATAATGGAAGTGCAAAGCTAACTGGGTGGTGGTGGTTGGGCGGTGGAATCGAGAAAGAAGCAGTTCTTTAGGAGGGTGGTGGTGGTGGTGGTTGGCCGGTGGTGAGGATGAAAGGTGTTGCCATTTGGACCTTTTAGTTTTTGGTTCTGTGATTGAAGGGGATTGAAACAACCGCACATTCAAAGTTTTGTGGGAACTGTGTTTGGGTGCTTGTAAAACTGGAAGAGAAAGACTATATTAAAATTCGGAAAACTCATCGGAAATAATGGCGTTTTTTTAAGGATCAAAAAGCAGATCCATAAGTAGTAGTAGAGGAGGGGTAAAAGGCTTTGACTATTACTTTTATAAGAAAAAAAGTTGACTTATTTGGTGGATTTCCTAACCGGCATTCATATGCGTTTAATTTATTTATAAAAAAAACGGTGCCAGCGTGGAAGATAACTGCCACGTGTCGGTAAAAATTTATGATATGGGTGATATCAGAACAATATTTGAAAGTTCGTTGGTCTAGTAAGGACGAAATTTAGTTCGTTGGTCATGTTGGGACATTTTTGAAAGTTCGTGGGTATTTTTTGACTTTTACCCTTTAAATTATGTTATTAGTCAATTTTATGAAGTTTTCTTGGTTCATAAACATGAGGAATCACTAACAAATAATGCAAGAAGAAAGTTACATAGCAGTCTTGTTCTATTGAAATATGATATCAATGTAAAAGCATAGAAACGAGTGTCAAAACTATTCGACTAATAAATGGCTGATTTAAGGTTTCCGTGATTATGTCGACCCGAGTGTTCATCTCTTACCGTCCAAATCCAAAAGCCAATAAAATTAGCTAAAAAGCAAACTGATTAAATAGGTCAAACGGGTCGACAATTTATTAGTAATGTGTATTTGATTTTGGTTTATTTTGTGCAGGAACATGTATGCTACCGGAAAACTCATCATAGCCATGGTGGATTAGCTTAACTCAAATGGATCCACAACCGTCAACAAGGTCAGGGTGTTACACACTTCTGATTATATAATTAATGCCTGTATTCTCACTTTTGTTGATAACATTTCTTCATATATTTCAGTTCAGATGTTTCAAGTGAAATTGCAGCACAACGGGGAAAGGGTTATTTTGGAATAGGAGAAGTCGATTGACAACATTGAAATTGAATATGTTGCAAATGAGGTAAGATACATATACGCAAAAGAAAGAATGTTTATGTTGGTTTGTGGTCATTACGTGTAAACGTTTATACGGCTAGAAATACGTGAGCCTATCGGGGACACACACGAATACACAAAGAGTACGTTTATTATGTATTTAATATATATATATATATATATAATATATAATATATATATATAATATAATAAACAACCACGAGTATAATTTAATAAAATGTATAATATTTTTCCATGGATATAAAATTACGGTGTGTTATGTTTCGTTAGACGCTTAACTAGCTTAATATATCCGTTAAATAGAAAGAGAAAGGGCTTAAATGTCGAAAACGAAATTCCTTGTCCTCCTCCCTAAGTGGCCGGTTTCAAGAAGGATCTAGGATAGGTCTTGTCAAATTTTGGGAAGTGGTAGAGTGTATAGCTAAAACTTGGTGGAAAAGTTTAGCTAGTATATATACTCCCTTAATCACATAAAATTTGGATGCCACAACATATTCCTAAATACCTACACGACTTACAAATCTTATATTGTATACGCCTGCTATATCAGAAGCATGCAAAGATTATTTATCTTATTGATTATGTTTTCCAGTAGGCAAAATTAAAGAAACCATACGTATGTATTTTTCATGCAAACCACACGTTGCTCATGCATGATCATATACATACAATATGTTTATTCCCTTTTCTCCTATGTGTCATGATCCGCAATTAATAATCCCTTATGGGATTCGATCGAAATACAACCTAGAACATCAAACCCTAGTTTGTTTGTGGTGTTTATTCATGAAGCAAGCACTAGCATCTTAACATGCTCGTGTGAGATGTAGTGTGAGCATATTGTAGATGTGATAATTTAATCACTAACGATTTCAAGAATCAAGATCTATGGCCCGTGTATTGTCTTATAATGATCAATAAAACAAAGGTTATAATTATTGTTTTATTATATGTTAGTTCATAATATCAAACTAGATCCAATCCGCTGCGTACTCGTAGTTAATTGGTTAACTAGTTTGTTAAATCCCAACAGTTGTTTTATTAGAAAATTATGACAATAACCATACATTCTTGTCATAAATAATAAATAAAAACTAGATCTTGATTATATTACATGTTAATAAAGCATAAAAAGGGTAGATCTAATTAAAATTGTTAATTAAATATGGATTTTGTTTCTTATTCTTATTTATTATCCGGCCTTAAGACTCATGCAGTCATATTATATGATGTATGTGGCTCACTAGGCACCAGCTCGAAAACCTAGTGGGAGTATTTTAGTTCTCCGTTTGGGGAAGACTCTTTTGAGAACTCGGAGCATTATGTGATTTACTGATTTCATATAAGAGTCCGTCTTCATCTTCTACCCTTTTTCTGTCTGTTTTAATTGCTTATATGTTTTCACTGTGAATTGTTATATTTGCAAAGATTTTTATACTTATATTGAAACTTGTTTTAGTTAAATTAAGATTCTTGTGAAGTTCATGTGTTAACTCAGGTTCGGTTTACATTCGATAATCATGGTCTTACAAGACTTCCCACGACGAACTTACTCGAATCTTGATTTAATTTTGTCTGTTATATACACACCTTTAATTCTTTGTGACCAGTTATGTGTTATTTGTAAAACTTGGTTTTTGACAAATAAAAATGGACATTAAACTATCAAAACTTGTTTGATTATAAGTTGATTGTTTTGCAAAGTCTTATGTGTCACCCGAGTGTGATTATCTATAATTTTGTGCTTAGAAACGTGATTTCCCACGACGAGACTTGCAAAAACAAATTGGCTTATAATGTGTTTAATTATAACACTTTTGCAATTTTACTAATGACCTTTACCACTACATTATGACTTGCAAGGCATGACACATATGTGCGAGTTCGTGCAAGGACATGGTTTTGGTAGATCGTATAGGGTTTTGATTAACCTTTTATTATCCGAAGAACTTGTGTCTTTTGACACATGCATAGTACGATATATAAGTTGGTTTTTCTCTTCCCACGGTAAAAGCGCGCCTAATATAAAAAGTTAACAACTTGTTTTTCTTAACTTGTGTTACAAAGATGTATGCATGCATCGTTGTACACCTTTTGACATATGTTTTATTAAACTTATGTGATACCCTATTTGTAATTTGAGTTGATGTCGCCCAATCTAAAAACACTTGCAATTAGTTTTTTCTCTCTGGTCAGACCTTAGGTTAATTCCAACCCAAGGCAATTTTTCTCTATTGGTCAGACCTATGTTAATTAATGCAAGTTCTTACATTGGTTGACTTAATCGAGTATGGTCAGACCTTTGACCCGAGGCATAAGATGAGACTAAACATGCTCATGACAATACTATATGTGTTACTAATGTCATAATGTTTCGTAAATCTAAGAGTTGCATTTTCAATGCAATTAACGCTCGTCGCTTACCTCTTGCCCTATTTGTTTACTAGTTGATCAGACCTTCTGTAACAAGTGTGAGTTCAAGTTGAATCTTAGTCTTTTAGTAAATTAATTGTTTTATTTAAAACAATGGGTTGTAAATTTCTAAAAGAATTAATTTATCCAAAAAAATACTAAAATTGAACTTTCTATGATCTGATTAATTATGTTATTACAATGTAATTCGTAAACGAAAGTTTGTTTTTCTTAAAAAGACAAACCTAGTCTCCCTCCTGGTAAGAAAGATAGAGACTTACTCTTATCTATTCTCTTTGTTTGACAAAACTAAGATATGATTACTATTGAATTTTTCTCATTATATTTAAACTCACTTTCAATCTTTCATTACTCTTTTTCGGTTCTGAAATCTTTAAAAGATAAAATATTTTGTGTAACTAGAGAACATTTTTGTCTATAGCTACCATAATAATGGCATCTTGCACTTGTCAAGACGATGTATGAGTTTTAAATGTTAATAAGTGGAATTCTCAATAAACCGCAACGAGTAAAGAAAATTACTAGCATGTCTTGTAGGTATTTTTCTTGGACCCACTTTAATCCCAAAGGTGCTAAAAACCCTTGTGAGTATGCAAACCGATTGAGGAGGAATTGCATGCTAATATTCAAGTTAAATGAAAGCATGAATGGCTAGTCCCTTATCTACATAAGTAGAACTTTATATAACTCTGTTGAATACCTAAGTACATTGCTACTTGTAGGCAATTTAAGAGAGTGGGAAAGTAAATAAATCACTATTTGCTTTCTACTGGTGATGTAACACTTACAATATTGACAAATCCAGTAGGAGCTTTGCCTTTTTACTACTGGAAAGACATTCATGTAGTGTGTCTAATTCAGTGTGAGCCACAAGCTTTATTTCCTTGTTAGTGTCATGTTGTTTGTCTGCATAATATGATGTTGTGCCTTACACAAGTGGAAGAAATCTCAAAGTGTATGCAAGGAATGACATATTATTGGTTTCTCTTGACCACAAGGTAAGAAAGCTAATAATTCTACTAGGACTCAAACACATAAGATGTTTGTTGTCGTATTACATTTAAATGTCAAGATATAATATTAAGCTACTTCAACATTGACTACATGTTTTAGTCAATATAATTATGGTTAATTATAAAATCATAATTATGAAGTATAAAATTAACTTGAAATTACTATAGAACTCAAGAGTATGCGTTCATAATTACTTTAGTTACTCTAATTATGTTTTCTTGTTAAGACATAAATATAAAATCCTTAAATTATTCAATGACTCAAAAACATAAAGTAAGTAGTAAACTTATTATGTCTTCTTGTTAGGACATGAACATGAAGTCCTTGAATTATTCAAAGACTTATAACGTATACTTGACGTGTTCTGTCTTCTTGTAAACACATGAACATAGAGATCTTGAACTATCAAAAGAAATATACGTTATAGCATGCACTTGGTTTAAAATACTGTGTATTCAATTTGGCTCAACCCAATTGGTAAGTATTTGACCTAAAGAGAATTAAGTTATCTAAGGAAATGTGATGTAGTCTCACAATCCCAATACTCATAGAATACCACATTATTATGGTATGTCTAATGTGTTGAAACAAACTATATTCATATTGTTTGATTTCTGATAACTTTAATTTCTCTACCTCCAAAATATATCAAGGTTAGAAAATTATGTGTGTCATGGATACACCTTGTTGACAAAATATAATGCCTAAAAACATTATTAATATTTTTCACGTCTTTACGTTTTGATAATCACAAAATATAAAAACGTTCAATGTAAAATTAAACGTAAACAAGTAATTAGTAGTAAATTTTCATTTCGATAATTATATCACTTAAAGGTATGAATAAATAAATGCTTAATACATTTTATGATCAAAGAAAATTTTTATTCAACCTCAAACTTTTATAAAATATTGTAAACATTTTTATAAACATTACAAAACATTTTCTACAATTAAAAGAAATGTTTTATTCAAAATAAACATTTTGAAATTCAAATTTTCGGACCTAAAACGACTAGAAAAGTTCTAGAAAATTCCCCCTACACAAAAGACAAACTGGGGAGGCCCTAGTCTAGGGCGGCCCCCTTAAATACACGGGCGGCCCCCTTAATTTTAAGGGGACCGCCCACCTATTTAAGGGGATCGCCCCTAGGTAGACGCTCCTCTAGTTTGTCCTATAAATACTGGACTTTTCCCCACTATTTTCTCACCTTTTGCACTCATTCTTTCTGCCCAAAACAACCCATATATCCTCTCTAAAATCCTTTGATCATTTAATCATAAAGCTTTGTTTCCAAGTGATCCAAGCTCAATTCCTCAAGTGCAAGAGAAGAATACTTCCATCATCAAGTGAAAAAGTATTACACATTTGTGTGTTGTTGCAATCTTATTGCATTCATATCATAACTTGTAAATCTTTTGTAAATCTTGTAAAGTTGTGTAGTTGCTAGATCTTGGCGATCTTTGTAAGTATAGTTAGATCGTGGTGATCTTACCAAGTAGTGCTAGATAGTTGTGATATAAGTAGTGTTGTGAAGAAGTCTTGAAGTTGTGAAGAAGTCGTGAAGTTGTAAATTCGTGAACAAGTCGTGAAGTTGTGTTGTGATAGATTGGTTCCAGCTAAGATTAGAACTTGACATTTAGCTTTATGTCGTAAATCGGTGTAAGCAACGTTGTGTACGGTTTCTCCGCCATAAGAGAGCTTGTTGACATAGTGAAGAAAACTCTCGAGTTAGGTGCTCGAGGAGTGGAGTAGGGCGAAGAGGTGCTTCGTTGCCGAACCACTATAAATCCTCGCGTTGTGGTTTGATTGTTCTTACTCTTATCTCTTGTCTTGCATTACTTTCTCGTACTATCTTATTAATTGTTTAGATAGGTATATTGTTTATATTGTACAAGTATTGAATTCACATGAAGTCGAATCAAGAATTTTTACAAACACTTTAAAACCTTGATAAGTGCTTAATTACACATATCTTTTACCTTCAAAAACGAGCTTAAATGACCAAAAACAGACAAAAACTGCCAAA
>BQNB010074065.1:0-31911 GCA_026074375.1 Tanacetum coccineum
CTTGTAATCCACCATCTCTCTAATCTAATCTTCCTTTCTTGTTTTCTCTCTCTACTTTCTCTCTCTAAGTTTTCTTATTATTTTCTAGCATATTGGTAAATATTATTGTTGTGTAATGGATTAAATTAGTGGGATAACACATAGGAAGTATTATTCTTCCTCCAACTTCCTAACCATCCCGTTCCCCTCGTGAGATTGCATCATATAACCCAGATAAGTAATCACTTTGAATATCATTTTGTTTTTTCCTTATGAAGTCCATCTGATTTTGTTCAACGATGCAGAAAAGACCAACGACGTATTGCTGGAACAGTTTTCCTCCCCTAAAAATTAGATTGTATTGATGAAGACGAAAATGAAATTGGTATCTATAGTACGCAAGCATCGTCACTATTTTTTCCTTCCCGCTGCCATCAGCTGATTTGAGCTTGAGGTTCGTGTGATAGCCCGACTGTCTATAGATGAAGAGAAGAGGAAACTATAGTGACATATATGACGGGTGCAACTTGTTCTTCTTTATGTCGGGCCGTCTATGTGTTGAATAATGACCTCAAAATCTGTGTTACTTGTAATACCACTTTCAAAAACCATTGCTCTAAGAGTATTTGATGTAGGAAGCTCGTAACCTTGCGCACCTCCAATGCTGTAAAGCCTAATCTTGAATTCTGGAATGTCTATCTCTTTGCATTTGTCTCTTGATGTCCTGAAAAGTCTGACCAGCTCATTGTGCGTGTCTAAAAAGTAAATAAGACCTTCAACTACTTGTGGGTCTAAATGACTGCTATCTATCCCTCCAAAATATAGCATCTTATTTTCAACCTCATTCTCAGTGTCATAAATATATAATTGTAGAAATCTTGGAGCTTCTCCCACAGGCGGGCATAATAATCCTATCTAATGATAGATTTGACCGGATACCTTAAAAACATATGGACCTCTCCCGGTGTTAATTGACTCGTCAATCTCGGCTCCAAATGAAGTCATTGCGAACATCTGGTTGTACGCGCGAATACTTTCTATAAAATGCATGTTTTGAATTAGGTTCTTTATATAGTCAGATGGTTCAAGTGCCGGTTGGATATAAATCTTCCCTCCCCCACAGCATAAATGATACTTAGGTCTTTGACTGTATGAAAGTCCCTTTAAGTGCTCGCCATACCAAAAGGAGGCCCCGCAATGGCAACAACGCTGGTTGCAGTCCTCTAAATCAGCATAAGCATATGAGGATCCTGCAAGCACCGTGCGGTAACACATTTATAAGATACAACAGATGTATAATGTTGCCAATGAGCCTACATGACTGAGTATATAGTCATGATAACATATAAAGGAGAGGTCTATCTGCACCTGCAGCAGAACTGCAGCCCTTTGTATTGGTAGGTGTGCGTATAGGCGATAACTGGTTTGAACGTCCAACAGACATACCGCTACCTGTCGTGGGAGGGCGTCGAGCTCTCTTTGAGTTACTTGCTTCACATGTTGTTGGGATCACTTGGGGGTTTCCAGGCGTTCTTTTTTGGTGATTTGAAATAGAAGGACTAGTGTGATTAGGATCTGCGAAAGAACATGGTAAAAGAATCGAGTCAATGAACATCAAGAGTGAATGATTAATGCACAGTCATGAAATCCATAATCAAATTGTTATTTACCTTCATTATGGGTAAAAGTAGAATTTGTAGCGTCATTATACATGGGTTGAAGATTTCTACCATTGATAGTACTAACAGTTCTTGAAAAATTAGCTGCTGCACTGGTTGCACAAAGTTCTGTGTATTTCCGGAACACTTCAGAATTGGTGGTTTCTCCTGAACGAAAGGTAGAAACGGCCATACTCTTTGGTAAATCAACCAAACGCCGTCTACAAACTTTCCTTGAACAGAGGGCATAATACGCTTTAAAGACATCATCAACATCATTTGTTTGCAATTTCCATTTCCCAGATTCACACGGCCTACTTCAGCAGTTGACATTGTGCCTGAAGAGCGCGATGGCCACACACAACATTAACCTAATGATGAAATTCATCAAGCAATTAACAAAAAAATATAAGTTTCACTGAAAGTACCTTTGAAAGTTGTGTTGCACTCTCGCCGTGAGTTTCCTCCACAACACTAAGAATACTTATGAAAGACGTCTAAGTATAAATGAGCATATTGGTGTAACATACAAACATATGAAAACAGTCTAAATGATTTATGCAAACAAAAACACCCATAAACAACCAATTCAGTACACAAAAAAAGAACATCATACAGAGAATCCTATCAATCATTGACAAAACCAAAACGAAAACCAATGAGTTCAAATATGTTGTAGTAAATTCAACCCTAATATAAGTAACAATCATTAACAAAAGCAAATGAAAAGCAATGAGTTAAATATGTTGTAGACTACAATACATACAACAATTAGAAACCACATTCACAGGACATAAGCAAATGGAAACCAATAAGTTCAAATATACTATAGTGAATCCAACCTTAATACAACTAATAATCATTAACCAAACCAAATGAAAACCAATGAGTTCAATATGTTATAGACTACAATATATTTAAAAATAGGCACATAATTCAGCAAATTAAATTAAGCACTAAGTATCACTTGGTCAATTCCACTCACAAAGTATTTACTATATAATTACGTTTGTTGGACAGGGCAAGTATGATCACCCGGGTCGTTTCCCCAATGACTCGTGCAATGGAAACCTCGTTTAAGTTTGGATCCTGATTTGAATAAGAAAAGAGATATTTTTGATTTAATTATACTACTAAAATTAAGGACACAATTACACAACTAATTGCAAATTAAAAATAATTACGGAAAGTAAATAAAATGCGGGACATTTAAGAATACAAATGCATTTAAATCCTATAAATTATAAACTAAAATTTCCTAATTCTTAAATTAATGCTAAGAAAATTTAGGAAAATTAATAAATATATTTTAAAGGCTTTTTGGTTTATATGAATTTAACAATATTAATCTAAATTAAATTCTAAAAATTGTAAATTAAATTTAAAGATTTATAAAAATGATTTTTAAACTTATAAAAATAGTAAATTAATTATTAAAACGCTAGGAAAAACTATTTTTTTTTATCTTTTCTGAAAAGTTTTTCTAATTTTTATGGATTTTCTAAGATTTTAACTATGAAAAAACTTAAAATGAATGGGAAATAAAATTATAAAAATACTTTTTATAAGCAGAAAAAGTGCAGAAATTTGATTTTATAAAAAGCCCCAATTTTTATCAAGTAATTAAAAACTAATTTAAGAAATTAAACTAAAAACCTAATTAATTATTTATTAAAACTTATTTTTTATAAAACTTAAACTAAAACCACCCAAACACATGGGCCAATACTGCCATTTTTGAAAATAGAGGGTAGGCGGGCAACATATGAGATTTTCAATAAAAACACAAAGATCGATTAAAGGACAGAAGTGGTCCCTTAACTTGGGACTAACAAGACTAATATTTAAACTAACAAAGGACAAACTATGTAATTAACTAAGGACTAACAGAGTAACTAACAAGGATTAACTGTGTAAATTTTAAACTAACAGAAACTATTAAAAAAAACAGAACAGACCCCTGAAGCATTTAATAACTAACAACCAGCATCCATTCTTAAAATTAAACAGCTTATTAACAGAATTTAAAAAGCTCAAACTACTTTAAACTCAACTTTTACTTAATTAAAATAAGCTAAATAAGCTTATCAACTAAAAAGCTCTAGCAGCTAGGAATTCTATCTCTTAAACTACATGAACAAAGTAAAATAAAAGGCACTTGACAGAATTTAAACTACTCAATAAAATGCTTAATCAAACATTAGCAAAACCAAACAGCTTATTCAATCTCTTATGAAACAAATAACCAGCTTATTAAGAAAAAGATAAAGAACAAATGTAAGACAAAATAAGGTGTACCTTAGATTCACCAGCATGAACAACAATAAGCTAAGTGGGGCTTATGGCTTATTCACATAAGCTCATATCGAACCAACAACAATCCTAAACTAACCTATGTGCTAACCAATAGCTCTAAACCCCTTGATACCATAGCAGCCGTCCAATTCCAATAGGTATCAAGTCTTCATCAAATGAACAACAAACACAAACGCAAACTCTTTTAACAGAATTAAAATGAAACACAAATTAACATGAAATGAATCTTTTATTAAAACTGAAATAGTTTCTTACAATACGAAATGAAATAACATTAAATTGAAATTACATTAAAATAACTACTAAAATAAACTGAATCGACAATTTAAACTATTACAAAAAATATATAAAAATCACCACTAAAAATCTACTCCCTTCGTGTGCTGGAATGAGGGGTATTTATACCCCTAGCTTCATCTTCTCGATCCTTCTTCTCGCTTCAATCTTGGCCATTCATCCCTTCTCTCTCCTTGTAAGCCGTAGGATTAGATTGTGTATAAACCCGGATCGATGATGTGGCTTGATGTGCTAGATATGTGAGTGTGTACATTCACACACGTCACATCACCCAATGAAATTGATAGATTATGCCAGGGTGGCATGGGTTGATAGTTAATTGAAAGCGATGGGTGGGTTACGGGGTGTGAGGGGGTTGTTAACCCCATGGTTAATTAGGGTTGGGGTGAGGGTTAACGAACTAGGGTTCTTGGGGTGTTCATGAGTGTTCGTGTGTGAGTGAGTGAGGGTAAATCGAATTTGGGTAAATGAGGGTGAATAGTAAGTGTTATTGAGTTATAAGAGTAGCCGGGTTGGGGTGGGTTAGGTCGGGTTAGGGTTGGGTTATTTGTGGGTAATTGGGTTAGGGGTTGGCGTGTGATTGGTTGAAAAGTGGTCCATGGGTAGTTTGACCCAGTATTATGACCCGCGCCTTTTTGGTACTATGAAGAAATTACATCTCCGGCCCTTGTGTTTATAAAGCACAATTTTCAAGTTGTAATTAACTTTGGCAAATTGCATATTTAGCCCTTGTGTTTGGCAAGCACTTTTAGGCTTAATAAACCTCTTTCACTAATTGCAAAAATCACCCCTTGAACTTATAAAATAATGGAGTTGGGTTTTGTTTGAATGTGGTTTCTTGCAATTGACTGTAGAAGGCTGAGGCATGATCTCTCTGGCTTTGGCTTTGATTTCTTTAGCTTCTTGATCACTCATCCGTTCTCGTGTTCGTTTCTGACTGATTTTTTGATATGACATTTACATACCTGCACTATAAAAACTCTGTAACAAGCACATTTTTGCCATTTTTGATCCGTTTTGGGTTTATTTGGGCCTTTTTAAGCATAAATAGATATGTGTAATCTACACTTATCAAAAACCAATGAGTTCAATATGTTATAGACTACAATATATTTAAAAATAGGCACATAATTCAGCAAATTAAATTAAGCACTAACCAAACAACAGATGTTCCCTCTTTAACAAAGATAAACAGCTAAAACAACAATCTTAAAGACTACACAACAAACAACCCTAAGAACATACCAAAATCAAACAACATACGTTCCTCTTTAAGAAAGATAAAAAGCTAAAAACGTAGCCAATTGCACTGCTAACATGTTTATATACCACGGTAACCATTACCAATGCTAAACTACAGCTGTCATTCATGCAAGAAGCTCTCATAGTAAGTGGGAAACTTAGTGGGAAATTAATGGGTATGCAAAATTAATGAAGATCGGGTCGGCGAAATAGGAGAGAAAGGAGAACGGGTCACATTAAATATTTAATCCGTGGGTCTCGAATTGGTTTAGAGAAAGGAGAACGGGTCACATTAAATATTTAACCCGTGGGTCTCGGATCAGTTTGGGCCGGGCGGGTCACGATTAATACTCTTCCCCGAGCACTCCCACTTTTTGTAAGGTTTAATAATATGTAATAAGTAAGAAAATATAATATTGGATAAAATTCTTTAAGCTTTTAGTAATAATCGGCTCCTCAATTTAGGTAGATAATCTGAAGAAAGAGTAACTTGTATTTTCGGGTACGTGTTGATTTGTTTTTAAGGTACAGATATTCTATCCTTTCTTTTAAGGATTCTTATGACATTTGATCCGTATCGATTTTGCATATTTGAGATCCTTATATATGTTCCCTAGCCTTTGATTCGTTATTCGTTTGCTACCTATTTGATAACATCATTGAATCCCTTTGAATTCGTTTGATACATGCTTTATTTGACACTGCCATGATATAAGTTTATTTGTACGTTTGATCATAGCCTTATTTTGACATAATATGTTTCATTTCAATATGCTATATGAGCCATTTGATTTGTTCTAATGCCCGATTTATTAACTAGCCATGGAGGTACCATGACCGCGTCATTGTGACACCAATGGTTTGACACTATCTGTGGCGGTGTGATCAGTCCACGACGTCCCTATTTGTTTTGCGTGCTCTGTTATGCACTGGGCCATATATGATTTGATTTGATTTGTAGAGGGCGTATGGATGCATCCTATGTACTTTGTTCAGGTCAGTTCAATTTTGGTGCATGGTTTAATGTGGTGTCAACTCCCCATTACACACTTTGTAGGGTACATTTAGAGCTGCAGCTCCCATGTACAATTTGATATGATATGATATGTATCTGATTGTAGAGTCTAAGCATGTGGCATGCTTTAGACATATGTTTTGAGCTCATAGGGCATTTCTATATGTTTGTTTGGTTATCTGTTTCGTTCAGCTCTTATGATATATGAAATCTTGGTACCTAAGTTATGATGATCCCACTTCGCTTACTTATGTATATTTGATCTATCTGTTTTGTTTATATTTGTTCACTTAGCCTTTAGCTCAGCCACATTTCTTTTCTCCGCGGCAGGTAATAAGAGTGAAGCTGGGTTATGAGTGAAGATTGCTTAGGAGCTCTTAGTGGACCAACTTGATGATAGCTTTCCCATTTCTTATATAGTTGTTTAGACTTTAAAGCTGGATTTGCCTTTCGTTTAGACTTTAGAGATTGGATTTATTTTTGTTTGGAAGTCATGATGTACTTGACAATTTATTTCTTTAGTTTTCTTGGTGAACGTTATTGAACCATTTTATGAATAAAGTCTTCCGCTTGCGTTTTTTTTGATGCCATAAGTGTGACATTTGACCCATTCTCGGGTGGGGTGTTACAACTATGGTATCAGATCTGCAGGTTCGTCTTTTAGAACTTAGGTTATGACCTATGAGGATTGGGTAGACATTTAAGATTCGTTTGTCAATCGTTTTGATGCCTCTTTGTCTGTTCTGGAAACTCTTTCATCCGTTGAGGGAGGTCTTATTGTGATGATCGTTATGTGTTTGTTTTATTTTATATTGGTTCGACGCATTTTGTGGTTCCTCTTACATTTTTTAAACATCTTAAAGTTCCGTCTACACTATTAGATCACACCTTATCTATTTCTACGCCTCTGAGAAATATTGTGGTTATTAGTCATGAGTTTAGGCGTTGTTCGTTACGTGTTGGTGATAATATTTGTTCTGCTAAATTGTTTCATTTGTAAATGAGTGATTTCATTATTATTCATGCTATGGATTGGTTGACTGTGTGTCAAGCTACTAGCGGCTGTCATACAAAAAGTGTCATCTTTGGCGATTTAAATAATACCGAATCTACTTACCCATGGTTCCCGACCTGGTAAACCCAGTAAAGTCATCTCTACTCTCAAAGCTCGAACGTTAATGTCTCATCGATGTGAAGGTTTCTTGGTATCAATTAAAGACACTTCGGTGGGTAAACCTTGCCTCGAGAGTCATCTAGTAGTTTATAATTTTCCTAATGTATATCCTGATCAACTATTAGGATTACCACCTGAGCGTGAAGTCGAATTCATTATTGAGTTGATTCTTGATGCCTAACCTATTTCTAAAGCTCCAAATAGAATGGCTCCAGTTGAATCAAAAGAACTAAAACATCAACTTCAAGAACTTCTTGAACATGGTTTTAATCGACCAAGTGTTCTCCGTGGGGCGCGCTAGTTTTATTTTTTAAGAAGAATGATGGTAGCATGAGGTTGTGTATTGATTATAGGGAGTTGAATCATATTATAGTTCGAAACAAATATACACTACCGTGAATCAACGATTTGTTTGATCAACTTTAGGGTGCCAAGTTTTTCTTAAAGATTGATTTGAGGTCAGGTTATCATCAGCTACGTGTAAAGGGGTAAGACATTTCGAAAATAGCCTTTCGTACTCTTTATGGTCATTATGAGTTCCTTGTGATGCCGTTTGGATTGACTAATGCTCCGGTTGTTTTTATGGACTTGATGAATCGTGTCATTCATGAGTATTTGAAAAATTGTCATAGTGTTTATTGATGACATCTTGGTTTATTCGAAGACGAGGGAGGAGCATGAAGATCACCTTTGTATTGTGTTAGAAATTTTGCGTCAGAAGAAGCTTTATGCAAAAATTTTAAAGTGTGATTTTTGGTTGGGACAAATGGAGTTCTTGGGTCACATTGTATTAGCTAATGGTATTACTATGGATCATGCTAAGGTTGAGACTATCACTAAATGGCCGAGATCAACGATGGTGACCGAGGTTTGATGTTTTTTAGGGCTTGCGGGGTATTATAGAAGATTTGTGGAAGGATTTTCACTTCGTTCTTTACCTTTAACGAAACTTATGTTAAAAGGAGAAAAGTTTGTCTAGAATGAGAAACGAGAGAAGAGTTTGAAAGAGCTGAAAAGGAGATTAGTTTCTTCTCTCGTACTTACTCTTCCTTCTCGAACAGGTGGATACCAAATTTATAGTGATACGTCGAAGAAAGGTCTTTGTTGCGTTCTTATGCAATATAGGAAAGTTATCGCTTATGCATCGAGGCAATTGAAACCATATGAGGTGAATTATCCGGCACATGACTTAGAGTTGGCAGCATTCGTTTTGCTCTTAAGATTTAGAGACATTATTGGTATGGATAAACTTGTGATATCTTCACCGATCACAAAAGCCTCAAATATATTTTTACTTAAAAGGAGATAAATATGGGACAAAGGCGTTGGTTGGAACTTCTTAAGGATTATGACGCAAATATTCAGTATCATCCTGGTAAGGCTAATGTGGTAGCGGACGCACTTAGTAGAAAGAACTCTAGAATTATGGCTTTGTCTTAAAATTCAACCTGAGATTATCAAAGATTTAGAGCTCATGGAAGTCGAGATAGTTGTTAGTGGTTCAGAAGGTTATATAGCTAGCCTTAAGATTTAAGCTAACCTAATATTGCGGATCAAGGAAGCTCAGAAGGAAGATGGAGAATTTTGGTATGTGTTAGAAAATTTGAAAGAAGGTAAGCAGGCATAATTTTAGGTGGACGATAATGGATTGATATGGTACAGTAATAGATTATGTGTTCCTGACGATTCCTCTCTTCGAGAAGCTATTTTGACCGAGGCACGCGATTCATCATTTTCTATTCATCCTAGCTCTACTATGATGTATAAAGACTTGAAACAAAATTTCTGGTGGAATGGTATGAAACATGATGTGGCTAGATTTGTGGCGAAGTGTTTAACCTGTCAACAAGTTAATATTGAACATCAACGTGCAAGTAGTCTCCTTCTGCCTCTAGATATTTTGACTTGGAAGTGGGATCAAATCTTAATGGACTTTGTAACGGGGCTGCCTCACACCTTTAAGAAAAATGATGCAATTTGGGATTATGGTTGATCGATTGACTAAGTCGGCTTAATTTTTGCCCATTTAAAAAGGGCACTTAGTTAGCAAGTTGACAGAGATCTTTCAGCAAGAGATTATTCGGTTACATGGCACACCTATATCAACCGTGTCCGATAGGGATCCACGTTTCACTTCATGTTTTTGGAAATGTGTGTAGAATGCCTTGGGAATGAGACTTAAGTTTAGTATCGATTTTTACCCTCAGACTGATGATGAGACTGAAAGAACTATTCAGACTTTGGAGGATATGTTTAGATCGTACGCTTTAGAGTGGACGGGAAATTAGGACGAGTTTTTGTATTTAGTTGAGTTTGCTTATAATAATAGTTGTCATGCAAGTATCAAGGGGGGAGGGGGGCTTCTTTCGAGATTTATATGACTGAAAGTGTAGAACCTTTTTTTGTTTGGAATATTAGTAAGTGATTAAGAAATAGTAGCATGAGATATTAGATAAGATTATTTTGGTTATGACTTGATATAGAGTATGATAACGACAAGGGCATGTTTATGTGATGCCATTATACGACACCTGATCAATGTGATAATAATTACATCACATAATGTGAACTTATCAGAGTCACAGGATGTCTCGGCGAGTTTTAGAACAATTTTAATGAAGTTGGAGAGGGAGTTATAGAAGGTTCGAATTGGATGAGGTGGCGAATGAAAAGTTGTCATTGCTAAAGAGAAACTTAAGGAAGCTTTTTACGACAAAAGAGCTATGCTGATTGTCATCCAAGAGGAGCGTATGTTTCTTAACGTATCTTCATGTAGAGGTGTTCGACTTTTGGTTTGAGAGAAAAATTAAGTCCGCGATTCATTGGTCCCTTCGAAATCTTAAATCGAATTGGTGAAGTTTCTTGTCGTTTGATGTTACCTCCACAATTGTCTCATGTTCATAATGTGTTTCATGTATCTCTTTTGAGAAGGTACAACTATCTTCCGTTACATATTGTTCAATATCCATTTTGATAATATTCGTGAATATTTGTCTTTTGTTGCGGAGGTCGAGGCTATTTTAGATTATCAAGAGCGGGTCATGAGAAAGAAACCATACCTCTTGTTAAAATTCATTGGAAAAATCATCCCGAACGTGAAGCTACTTGGGAAAAACGAAGAAATGTTGCAGACTATCTACATTTCTTTTCGCGATATTACGTTTCCATTTAAGATTTGACTTAAATTTTGAGGTTGAAATTATTTTTTTTAGAGAGGAAGAATTATAACACCCTAAACTAATATACCATTGATTAAACAATATTACTAAGTATGTAATAACTTATAAGTAGAACATTTGGAGTTTATCTTAACATAGCATGGTATATATTAAGAAATGAAATAAAAAAAATAAAAAAAAATATCAACACAAGGGAAATGAGTTCAAACTACACACACGTCTAAATATTTAGTCAATATCCAATCTCAATATTCTTTGGCCTCATCTCATCTTTGTCGACTAAATGGTTACCCCATAAATCTCTTATATACACGTCCGTGATGTTCTCTTCATAATTTCGAAAGCAAACTCTAAACAAGTTCCAACCTAAAACATTTGTCTGCATAATCAAGAGGGGCTGGAGACTAGCTTCACGCTGGCATTGATCATGTACGGGTTGTGTTCGTGTACGTCTCTGGAATTTTCATTTCATTTGTTTTAGTTCAAGTCATGTTCGGGTTCTGGTATATGGTTGGTTGGATTTTGTTTTGGTTTGTGTGCATGGGATAAGGTTGGTCGCCGATTTAGTTTGTGATTTGTACAAACAGTTGATCATGTACACCTGGGTAGTGGGTTAGATCATGTCTCGTTAAATTCTGGTGTTGGTGTTCGAGTTCGAGTTCGATTTCGGTTTTAGTTTCGGTTGGTCTGTTCTTATTTAGCAGCGTGGGGTATATATTGAACAGTCAATTTTAACACATAATCATACACTAATCATAAATATTATACTAAGAAGTTCTTATGCATCCTAAGACGATATAATAAAAGTTCTTCAATGCACTGATATATATATATATATATATATATATATATATATATATATATATATATATATATATATATATCTTTCTAATCGAATCTTTGCATTAAACTGATATATGTATGCGTTACGATGATATCATAAAGTTCTACTCTTATGTTTTCATAATGAAGAATTCAAACCGGGATCTAAAAAAACAAGTAACTAAGAATTCGAAATGGGGTTCGGTAATATTCTGTATTGAGTATAATGTATGAAGAAGTAATTTTGCATGTAATCGTTAATATAGTTAGTGCTAACTATGATTATCCTATTTCATAATATAACACTACAAAGTTAACCATCAAATACCACTTAGTTGTTATCATTAGACTCAAATACAATTTAGATGGCTTTAATGGCAATGAACTTTGAAACAGTTTTGATTGTAACCGACAAGACTTATTGTTTTTATATAAACACAAGCATCACTTTTCCTTATAATGAAGATGTTAGTTTTTTTTGTTAACTAATTTGTAAATAAAGCCTTAATTATTAGGCATGTTTATAAACCAGTTAAAGCACATTTATGATCATTTTTGTATGTAGAATTAAACGTTAGCAGTTCATTATAGCGGTATTATCTAAGAATCCCACAAAGTCAATCAGCAAGATATTTTTAATGGACATGAATACATAATAACATTTACTTCATTGAATATGAAAGTACTACTATAAAATATATAATAATAAGTAATAAGTAATAAGTAAGAAAATATAATACTGGATAAAATTCTTTAAGCTTTTAGTAATAATTAGCTTCCTAATTTATGTAGATAATCTGAAGAAAGAGTAACTTGTGTTTTCGGGTACGCGTTGATTTGCTTTTAAGGTACATATATTCTATCTTTTCTTTTAAGGATTCTTATGACATATGATCCGTATCTATTTTGCACATTTGAGATCCCTATATATGTTCCATAGCCTTTGATTCGTTATTTGTTTGCTACCTATTTGATAACTTCATTGAATCCCTTTTAATTCGTTTAATACATGCTTTATTTGACACTTCCATGATATGAGTTTATTCGTATGTTTGATCATAACCTTCTTTTGACATAATATGTTTCATTCGATATGCTATATGAGCCCTTTGATTTGTTCCGATGCCCGAGCTATTAACTAGCCGTGGAGGTACCATGGCCGTGTCATTGTGGCACCAATGGCGTGACACTATATGTGGCGGTGTGATCAATTCACGGTGTCGCCATTTGTTTTGTGTGCTCTATTATGCACTTGGCCATATATGATTTGATTTGATTTGTAGGGGGCGTATGAATGCATCCTAGGTACTTTGTTCAGTTCAGTTTAGTTTTGGTGCATGGTTTAGTGTGGTGCCAACACCCCATTGCACACTTTGTAGGGTACATATGAAGCTGAAGCTCCCATGTACAATTTGATATGATATGATATGTATATGATTGTAGGGTCTAAGCATGTGGCATGCTTTAGACATATGTTTTGAGCTCGTGGGGCATTTCTATATGTTTGGTTGGTTATTTGTTTCTTTCAGCTCTTATGATATATAAAATCTTGCTACCCAAGTTATGATGATCCCATTTTGCTTACTTATGTATATTTGATCTATCCGTTTTGTTTATATCTGTTCATTGAGCCTTTAGCTCAGCCGCATTTCTTTTCTCCGCGGATGGTAATAAGAGGGAAGCTAGGTTATGAGTGAAGAGTGCTTAGGAGCTCTTAGTGGACTGACTTGATGATAGCTTTCCCATTTCTTATATAGTTGTTTAGGCTTTGAAGTTAGATTTGCCTTTTGTTTGGACTTTGGAGATTGGATTTATTTTCGTTTGGAAGTCATTATGTACTTGAAAATTAGTTTTCTTGGTGAACGTTGTTGAACCATTTTATGAATAAATTCTTTTGCTTGCGTTTGTTTTAATGCCATAAGTGTGACATTTGAGCCATTCTCAAGTGGGGTGTTACACACATCCAGGAAAAACTTAAGAAAATGCTTTTCCTAAACGATGAACCCTTGAAAATTTAGCCCACCATCGAAAAGACACCCCTCGACTAATAACACAACGAAAGAAGACCAACTGTAAATAGTGATCCATACCCTAAGCCATTCGCATTTAAAGATTAAACATGCGTGACAAATGAATCCGAGACTATGATATGACATATGGCATAAAAGTCCCCATAAATTACAAACATATGAAGGCATGACGGATCCAGATGATCACCTAACAGTCTGGGAACTGATGAAGCTAAATATGCACTAATTTTTGGGTCATTTTATCTGTCATGTTTTATGTTTTATTCAAAATTTCTAGTTTACTTGGTCATTTATTTATTAATGCAGGAATTGGATGGTTCATGGATGAAAGGGGAAACATGCTCAAACCCGGTTAGAAATTGGTTGGAGATGTCGTGGCTCCTTTCGTGACGGGCAGGCTACATGGTAAAGACGGGGTCAAGACGTCGTGGCCCGTAGACACCGTAGCCCGTGGCCATTTGGTGATGGGCATTCCAAATATCATAAGTGTAATAAACCAAGAATCATTTCACTTCCATAATAAACACAAGAAAAATAAGATGAGAAGAATGAAAGAAAAGTAGAGAGATGTTAGAGAGATAAACTAAAGAGAAGAAAAAAGATGGTTGAATTACAAATATGAAATATACAAATGGAACCAACACCCTCTCCATACTTGGAGAGGGGTATTTATACTTACACCATGAGGCTTACATGCCTATGGGCTTTCTACAGGCAAGGCTCGAGATTACATGGGATTACTTGGGCTTTAGCCCATAACACGTGACTGATTAGATTACGTTCACGAGCCTGTTTACCCTTCTAGACTATTACAACATAAATGAGATAAAGGCTGAGATTAATAATATAATTAGAGGCTAACAATCTCCCCCTAAGCTAAATAAAGACCGAGACCTAATATTCATAATGAACGAACTTCATTGTTCGACTCAATATTTTGAGGCTAACAATCTCCCCCGAAGTGAGTTCATTGTGACACTCCTTCATGAGATCAAATGAGATTGCTTTTGTCGTTAAGTTCTTGTGATCTTGGTCTTTGTCTTTGTTGTAGGCTTGTTCCTTCATGCTTTATGATCTTTGATCTTTAGCCTTTATCATTTTCTTTCGACTTCGTCTTTACGTCCGAGATATTAAATCTTTATCCTTCAGTCTTGATCGTCTTTGCCATCTTGCGATCTTGTGTCTTGACCAACATGCTCATACTTTGCATCTTATTAAAAGCTTGCTAATAATCTCCCCCGAAGCTTGATTTCTGAGGAGTTATATTTAATATCAGAGTATGCGGAAGTCTTTATCTTTAATTCTTGAGCTTTCTTGATTCTTGAATCTTGATGCTTATAATACGTCTTTGTAGTTTGAGCATGAGCATGTGGTAATGAATCCGACTTCAACTGGAATGGGATACCACCAATACCGTATAACCTGCAAGTTTACGTTAGTGATAATCAACAGATATGGATGAGAGTGTCTTTGTCACTTCGTCGAATAAGATTGCAATAACCACGGTTCCCCGTTAATCAGTATAAATACTGTCTGTGATCAGATAGAATTCATATGAATCTTCTTGACAGGGTTTCACAGCTGCACTAGCCGTTCTCGTTATCAGAGCATCTCAAAGCAGACAACACGGTAAGAGTGAATCAGATAGTTACTATCTTTCTGATTAAACCGTCAATTCATTTTACTGGAACAAGTTTGATTCACATAGAATCGCACCATCGTTTCTTTCCAGTTGACACAAGTTTGATTCATATAGAATCGCGCAAGTCACCTACCAAGAGCTTGTTTGATGTTGGCTCAAGCAGGATTTCCATCTTCACGGTGAATACTTAAGTATCACTCGGATGTTCTGGCAATATCACAAGGATAATGCGTAGGACTCTTGTTAACAGCTTGTAAACTTATTGGTGTTTCAACAAGTGTTTGTAATGGAATGTGTCCTAATGAGATTTATTTTATTGATCTCTTGGCTCTAGACTCGATTAGTACGTTTTGGTTTTAGTACTCGGAGGCTGGAGCAGACTGCCACCTATTCAATATCAACTAACTCGGAGTGAGAAAGTCAATAGAAGTCGTGTGTATCTCCGTGACAAATGAGACAAGTTTATGTTGAGAGAAACCTGAATGGCTGGGGAGGGTTGTGCATTGCATCACTGGGTCCATGATATCATTCTTCAATATCAGAATTCATCTTTGTGAAAACTGATAGATCATGTATTGACCCCAAGGTTTTTGCTTTAAGGTGTAGGAAGGGCTGCTTTGTTTTCACCCTTTATCTATACATTTATTTTTAATTCTTCAACCCCTTCAATGCTTACCAAGACGTCATTACTAACACCTTGTTGTTATTGTTCCAGTGTTAACTCAGTCTTAGTCAGGCATTCATTCCCCTTATACTCAATTTTCCATCTACCAATATACCTAAGGGATGCTTATTTCTTACCTATGGGAGTACTCCTTGGGTAGATTCCCTCAAGATCTTTGGTTGGATCATAGGACTGATTCCTAACCTAACCACCTTATGACTTCAGAATTGTCATGAAATTAAGATGTTGTTAGGTATTTGATCTTAACCATAAAACCTTTTCCGTAGTGTATCAAGCACTTTGATTTAATTAGATCACTTATTATTTTTAAGATCACATTTTAAATACATTTCTCTCCTTATTTTTTAATTGTAATTCAACTTAGTTTTTGAAAATACATTGTCGAATGAAAATTTGTCAAGAAAAGAAAAATTCCATGAGAAAAAATATGATTTGATGGAAAATATATGGAACAAGTAAACGTCGAATCACCTCTCAATTTTAATATGTTTGCTACCAAAAAAAAATGATACCAAGTTATAGGTAAAATTAATATAATATTGAGGGTTAGCAAGGCTTCGAGCAACAATTTTGAAAGATTATGAATTGGTCATTGAAGAATTCTTTAAAATTTGTGCTCAACCACTCAAACATCTTATAAATACAATCTATTGGAGTAGTCCATCGTTTATTATGAGGTTAGTTATTAAGAGATTTTTGATAATGTTTTGAATACATAAGAATTGTCGTGTGATGATGTATCCAAAATCATAAAAACTTTGTTTTTTAAAAAACTCCCCCTCAAACATTGACTCATTTTGAAAATGACACCAATTATAGAAGAATTGTCTTGTAAAACTTTATGAGGGATGGAGTGTTGAACACACAATTTTGAAAGATTTTGAATTGTCATTGAGAAATTCTTGAAAAATTATGTTTAACATTTTGAAAAACATCATGTAGAAGACTTCTCTTCTAACGATAATGATAAGTGCACTGAAACGTACACTCTCCTTTGTCGTTCGGGTCCGAGTTGCAATCTAAGAGCAATTATAAGTCATAAAGAAAACTAGAAATGACATGTTTTGAAAACATTTGAAACTCCTGTTCGAACTTCATTTACACGCCCGTGTCGATGTTAATCAACATTTCTAGGTACGTAAATTTTATCGATTCCAAGAGACATGTCGAGAAGATTCTTTTTGTGAAACATTTTCTGATTTTTTGATTTTGTATTTTTCTTTTTGAAATTTTATATTTTTTTATATTTTTCTTTTTTCAAAAATATGTACATGTTGATGTTTGATGAAATATCTAGCAGATTCATTTGTCAGAACCTCTTGTTCTGTTGGAGTCAAACATCGCATACCAATTTGTCTGACAAAGTGTACTGAAAGCTATCTTCGGGTAAGGCTTTAGTAAACATATCAGCTAATTGGTATTCAGTTATGATAAAGTACAATTCAATTATACCGTTTTCAACCTGTTCCTTGATGAAATGATAACGAGTATGGATGTGTTTGGTACAGGAGTGTTGTACAGGGTTACATGAGATTGCTATGACCGACTGAGAGTCGCAATTCAACGGTATTT
Organism: Tanacetum coccineum; assembly: GCA_026074375.1. Classification (NCBI taxonomy): domain Eukaryota; kingdom Viridiplantae; phylum Streptophyta; class Magnoliopsida; order Asterales; family Asteraceae; genus Tanacetum; species Tanacetum coccineum. The sequence goes on from BQNB010074065.1 coordinate 17,612, forward strand.
TGTTGTAGTTGAAGCCATAATCCTTAAGTTGTGTCCTCATCTACATTACTTAAGCACAACCTGCAGATAACGCCACATACACAGCCTCTGCTGATGACATTGCAGTGCTCTGCCTTTAAACAGTCTTCTCTTCATAGGTTGTGGAGTTCTTGCGTGTCTCTTCTTTTCTAGCCTCTTGACCCTTAATTTCAATCTAGTGATCACTCTGTCTTGAGTAGTTTTGATTCTCTAAGGCAAGAAAGAAGACCTTTTTGTCAAGGTACTGGTACAGGGTTTCTATCAATTCCTAAATTAGTGCCATTCTACCCTCATCACTTCCAGGTGTGTAACCTCCTGAGAGAGGTGAATCATGGGGTGTGTTTGGTACATTATCCATCAATTCAAAACTTTGTTCCATGCTGCCCTCCGTACTTCCAGATGTGTGACCTTCTGAGAGAGGTGGTTCATTAGGCTTCTCAAGCACTCTCTCGGACCTAGTCTGAGCAGGAGCACCCCTATGGTTTCTTGGCACCTAGGACTGTCACCTGAACCAATTTCCTAAGAAAGTGGATCATTAGACATTGCCGTGGATTGGGTCTTAAGGATGTTATGACTGTCCTATGTTGCAACTAACCTAGCATCAGTAGTGATAGCCCTTTCCACATTGTCACCCCCTCCTTATGGATAGCCTCATCTGCTCTATGGTCTAGAGGTACACTAGTCTGAGGTAACTCAGTGACCTTTTTGGCTCTCCTATGTTTTTGAGTCTTTCTTTGCTTTCTTTGATATGTAGAAGGATATGGGAGTATTTGCTCAATGTGAGCTTCAGTATGAAGTTCATGGGAAACTGTTGGAGGTGTTTCAGTTTGAAGTGATTCAGCTTGAGGTTCTGAAACATTGGTGTGAAATTTAGAGGGATGTGGGTGGGGGTTCAGGGGGTATTGCTAAAACCTTCACCCTCAGGTGTTGGTTTTGCACCACCTTGGTGTCAAAAAAGTGGGAGAAAATTTTCCTTAAAAATTTTGTACTTTTCCTTGCCCATATTAACGAGAAAACTTTTTACTGTGTTTAGGTGTCTCATAAGTATCATTAAAAGGTTCTGGTAAATCTTTAAGCTGGTTATTCAAAAAGAGTTGTAAAAACCTTGGATACATTAAAAATCTCTTTGGATCCACGTTCCTCAACATACCATCAAAAATCAATTTAGAAAAATTAAAAATTTTGACCCGCTTTGCCTAAACTTATAACTGCTTGAAGCCAAATTACGTTGAAAATTCCATTCCAAAGCAGATGATTTTGGAACTTAGTACATGAAGGAGGGTATGTATAAGGTAAATTTCGATTGAGGTAGAGAATGAAATTTTTGAAATGTAAGTTTTGTAGAGGGAAAGAAGGATAGAAAACTGTTCATATTCCATCAATACAAGGTTTTTCAAAAAATTTACATCATTTGTTTAGGCAAGCCAAATACCATCTCATCATTAAAGAGAGATCACTTCTCACTGAATGATTCTGCTATGACCATAGCATTGCCTATTAACAAATAAGCATATATTTGCTTCAATGAATTGACTATTTTGGGAAAAGTAGCAGTATTCCAAAATGTTCAATGTAAGAAAGCAATATATAGTAGGGGACTTACAGTGAAAGGCATAAGTGATCGAACTAGAAGAGGGGAAAGTTCCAACCTATCTGATGAACTTCAGCGCTTCGCTCTGTCTTTTCCAAATAAAGAACCATATTATGTTGATCGAACAAACGTCAATCCGCCCTCTATAGTAGATTGATTTATGCGAAGGAGTTCTGGGTTTAAGTTCGTTGATGAGAGTATGAGGGTTTGGAAAAGTTAATTGAGATATTATAAAGAGAGCTTAAGGGAATGATTTGACCGACTGAATAAAGTTGAATCTTTATCTTGAAGTAAAACTTTAAAAGAAAAAAAGATCAAGAATTATCTAAATATAGAACCCTATAAGCGAAGTTGTTGGCGGAAATATCTCAACGGTTATAATTAATTAATGAAAATATGTTATGCCCCAAACAGTATTAATGATAACAAGCAGTACCAAATTTGGCTCAGCAGTACTAACTTTTGCCTAGCAATACTAAGTGATGCAGTAGTATAAACACAATAGTTACCAGTAGTACTAAGAGATATCTAACAGTATTAACTCTGTCTTTAATAATTATACAACAACATGCCTCTATTCATCACAAGCACACTAGAAAAGACTAGATAGACATGTGAAAATTCATGAGGATCCATATTTATGCATAACCTATGATAATTAAAAGTTAGAATTATTATCAAACTCATTAACCACCCTCCCCGCAACTACAGAAGTTTGTCTCCCCTGAATTGGTTGTAATGTTACTCTTCCATTATTAATGGTAGCTTGTTGCCTAGGGTTTGACGAGTTTCTCAGCTGGTTATTGGTAGTGGGATAACGGGAAGTGACGACAGCAGTCAAAAACGACATCATGTGATTGATGGCATCAATGGGATCATCACCTTTCTGGAACACTGGAACAATTAAACCTGATTCTTGTTGGGAAAATTCAGATTGTTGATCAACTGAGGGAGGATATTCCAATTGAGGTATAGATGATGATGGAGAATAGATGTTGTGGTGAATTGATGACTGATAATCATTGGATGGATAAGTGATTGAAAGAGGTGTTGATGATTGATGAGTTGAGTATTGTTGAGACTGATAAGGTGAACCATACTGTGGAGACTGATATGATGAAACTTGTGGTTGAAATTGAGTGTTTTGGTGTGAATTTTGATGAGTTTGATAAGGAGACTGGGTCATCTGATGAGTTGCAACCAAAGCAAGCGGATCTGAATTGCGTTCATGCATTAAACGAACCTCATTTGCATGAAATTCATGTTGTCCCAAATAAGCATGAAGCTGATCGATGTTAGTTGTGTGCAAATCTCGAACCAGTTTGACATCTGTCACAAATTTGCTCCATTCAGGAGGAAGGGTATTCAAAAACTTTGTGTTCACTTGAAATTGTTCCAGTTTCATGTTGTAAATGTTCATGTCATTGAGTAGCAGTGAAAATCTCAAATAGAATTCACGAAGTGATTCCCCCTTCTTATAAGCAAACTTATCGAATTCATCATAAAGCTTACACTCCCTTTCTCGTTTCTTCAATGAAGTTCCTTGCATGAGAAGTTGAATTCTTTCCCAAAGTTCTTTGGCGACTTTATGATTGCCTACCAATGCATAGACCTCAGGTGGTAGTCCTTGGAGAATGATATTTGTTGCCTTGATATCACAATCAGCTTGAAGTGCTTCCGTAGCAGATAACTCAGAATATTTCTTTGGCCTAGTAACTTTATTTTCCACAATTGAAGGCCAAATGAGTGGACCACTTTCAATGGATTCAAGGACCATTCGTCCATTTTGTCTATTCAGCATGTATAGTTCCATTCTGCTTTTCCAAGAATCATACATATCCTTTTCCAGCATTGGTGGACGATTGTCGGCACCCGAAAGAATTGCTTTGTCAGCAAGAGTTGTCATTGAGAAATGTGTATGTTAAAAGATTACTTGGTTGATCGGACGGTGGTAGAAAGAAATTGTGTTTAATTAAGTTGTCTTTTAAGTGTTTTAATTTATGAAACTACACGGGATTTTACAATTCTTGACAAAACCGGGAAAAACAAATAAATGTTTCACGGGATTTTACAAGTCAACGAAATAAACCGTATAATTTTGAAAACTTAAGTTGTTTGTTTTCCACAAAAGTCAAGTTGTTCGGTTTCCAACTTAGTCGAGTTGTTTGGTTTCCACAAACTAAGAATTCAGTAGTTCGGTTACCACTAAAAAGAATTAGATTGGTTGATACTGAAGTTTAGTAGTTCGGCTTCCACTAAAAAGAAGTAGATCGGTTGATACTAAAATTTAGTTGTTCGGTTATCACTAAAAAAAGTAGATCGGTTGATACTAAAATTCAGTAGTTCGGTTGTCACTAAAAAGAAGTAGATCGGTTGATACTAAAATTCAGTAGTTCGGTTACCACTTAAAAGAAGTAGATCGATTGATACTAAAATTCAGTAGTTCGGTTACCACTAATTCGAAACCCAAACTTTTAAAACACAAAAAGGACACCTTTTTTATGATTCTTTTGCAAAAATTCTTGTACAAATAGTGTTACTAACCATTTATATTAACAAGAAAAAAGGAAACTTTAAGGTTTTTAAGCCGAAAAATTTAAAATCAAAATTTTGTTCTTTAAAAAGTTTTCGAACACAAAGAATGAACAAAAGTGATATTTTTCAATGATTCTAAGCACATACACCTATATCCAAGGATATTAGATCAACTTTATCTATGTAAATGATCTTTTTGTGTAAGGGGGAAGCTACAAAACAGAGAAAAAAACAGATAACTTCGTTTTTTGCAAGAATTACACACACGAATCAAAAGTAAAAACAAAAAAGCTAAACACAATACTCCATGGCTCTGATACCATTTTAAGACTATATAATAAACGTTCATGAAGAAGGAAGAGTGGTGATTTTAGTAGGAGAGAGTGGTTGGAAGATACTTATGAGTAGAGAAAGTAAACATGAGAGAAAATGTATTAAGTGTGTGAAACAAAAATGAACAACCAACCACCTCTCCAAAGCATGGAGAGGTGTATAAATACCCCAATATGGCCGGCCATGGATAGGCTTTACATGGGCTTTTTCTAACTTGGCCTATTAAGGTTCCAATAATACTTAATGAGCTAACGACAGTTATCTATGGAGTGACCGATATTTTCCTAGAATTTTCGTATTCCTAACACTCATTATAAAAAAACACAAACATAAAACCGCCAGGTTTCTCACAAAAATAAGGAAAAAAGTTTCATGTATCAATCCATCAACTCTTTAATCATGCCTAGGGTATGTTAATATCATTTCATAACTTGTTTATTATCAATTTATCTAATTTCTTGTTATTAAGGTTATTTATAAATTAGATTAGGGAAAATCAAATCCATGTTTCGTATGAACAATTGACCCATTGAATTAAGATATTTAGGAGTTATTTAACACATGCATGATTAATATTGATAAATCTAAAAACATTGTTCATATTATGAATTTACCTTTAAAAATAAATTGTTTGAAAATCATAAAAATTTCACCAGCCTAAAAATACGCCGGTTTTATCTTAAAACCGCCGCACTTTGCCCATTTTCCAGAATGTACGCCGCACTTCACATTGTGAAGTTGCGACGCACTTGTTACACAGAGAGTCAACAGTAATGTTTTTTAAAAAACCATCAAAACCTTGACCATTTATGCCAAATCATTTCTAACATAACTATACACTTTATTGTTGATTTGTTATTGATGTGTCAGACTATGGAAACACGTGATGTGGTTGGTTCATAAGACCCAAACACTCTAGACAATACGAGACAGTGGAAGAAGCGTTGCTTCCATAAGTTCACTATGAGTTTTTACAATGGGAAAGTTACAACAGAGACGCGACGTCTAGGTACAACACTAGATGACCCATTTTACTTCTAGAAAATATTTACATGCCTTTCTTATGTCAGTGTTTAGGATATACTAAATAGAATGGGATGTGTTGGAGAAATCGATGATATGTTGAGGATTAGGTTGCGTGAAGCTGGATCGAATGAAGAGATATTCACTTTTGTGGCACGGATTAGAGCTTTTAACATCCATGAATCAATTTATGCAAAGCTTTACCACGAGTTTTATTCAACCTATGAATTTGCTGAGTTTGTGCTAATGACGAATTGCCAAACCACGAGCTTAATCAAGTGTCTATCTTGTGTATGCTCCAATTTAACCTTATTAGAATTTGCTCAAAGGTTGGGATTATATCATGTTGATGAGCTTAAAGAGGAAGGTTTTAATGTTTACTTTGAAGGAGGTTTGCGTAGTGATGAGCATTTTAACACTCAGGAGTGCAGTGAAAAATGATGTTTTACCCGTGAAGGGCTAAGGGCGGTCCCCTTAAATAGGGGGCGGTCCCCTTAAAATTAAGGGGGCCGGCCCTTATGAATTAAGGGGGCCGCCCACTGGTGGTTCCATTTTTTCATAGAAAAACGAATTTTTCTCAGAATTTTTGTGAGGGTATTTTTGTTTTGGTGGTTAATTTGCAGCAAGCCCTATAGAGTTTTATAAGCATATTTAATCTTATAACACATTAAATCATGAAACCAAAATGGCATAACTAGTTGATTTAATAAAACAACCAAAGGTTTAAGGCATCATAGCAAATAAGTACCTAAAAGATACCTAACATATAAGTCTTTCCGAATATATCGGATGATCACCACACAAGTTGTTAATAACATACACATAATCAAGTTGAAAATTGTCTTAAACTACATTTAGCCATCTAGTTCACTCCACTCCTATGTCTTCATTTCTTCTTTTTGCTAAACACTCCTTTTAGTGCCTTTCCAAATGACTTGAAACCTCCGCGCATCTCCTTATGCATTTCTTGCGTTTGGTTGAGCAAGGTGGTTTGTCGTTCAAAGAGAGTTTCATCGGTTTGTTCAGAAGCGGAAGGCATTTCGTAGTTTTGGTAGTTGAGTGGATTAAGAGAGTTAAGATAGGTGGTAGGAGATGGAGTACTTGCACGAGAAGTTTCGACATCATCATCATCATCATCATGTTGATGAGATGACGTGTCGTGATGATGAGAAGATGAGGATGAGACAGAATGGTGTGCCTTGCCACGATCACTTCGAGGTCTCCGAGTTTGTTTAAGAGCAAGAGGACGCATGACTCGATCAACAATGTCATAAATGCCATTGTCGAGATGAGGATATACTTCCATGATGTGACGATAAAGACGAGTCAAGAACATACCGTATGGAAGATTGGCGGTTGGATTTGCTCTAGCACATTCGATTCGTTTGACAAAGAAGTAAGCAAGATTGTATTGTTCCTCGGCAACAACACAATACAACATGTGAGCAAGACAAGCGGGGAGATGGTCCCGATGTCCTCCTAGTCCAAACACATTCTCTCGAATGAGTTCTTCCCATTGCTTCATGTCGGGGCTTAGTTCCTTAGTGAGGATTTGATTTGGAGTGAGGGTGACGGTTTGACTTTTAATGGTACGGTCTACCATGACACGTTCCAATTCAAGAAGTCGACGAATATCGTCGGGAGTTGGAAGGTCGGTGGAATATGGTCCCTCGGTTTCTTGAGAATACTCAAGAGATCCAAGGTCCCACTCGTTGGTGAACACGGCTTGACCGTTGTAAGGAATTTTGAGGATTTGACCGAATTGGGCAAGAGTGAGAGTTATGAATTCATGTTGAATCATAAAGGAGATGACAAGATAGCCATATTCATCGGTTTGAACCGTGACTTGACTATAGAAATCAAGAATGAATCTTGGAACAATCGGTTCGTTGATTTTAAAGAGACAATCGAAGCGAATGTTTGTGAAGAGACGCTCGATGTTGTTGGATTTGTAGTAGGCTTGATCAACAACACGACCTTCGTGAATGTTGCGATTTTCAATGGATTTGTAGAATTTGGCAATTGTGGGGGAAATGCCGGGGATTTTGGATACTTTTGGGATGTAGGATTTGGTGAGGGATATATCGGTGGAAGTGGCTCTTGGCATTTTATCACCTAAACAAGTTATCAACAACATAAGGTGTTAAAAGAAAATTTTATACTAAATAAAATGAATTTTAGTATAATGACAAATGTGGGACAAGGATTACTTCGACCAAAAAAAAACTTAAGAAGTGATCCATATGTTCCTAAATTTATTTTTGACTTAATCTACGATGTCGAAGAATATATATTTGTTATATATTTCAACACCAAGATCATGAACCAAACACTCCCGTATTAATCATGGAATTAGTTTAAGCTTGTCAAAAACTATATGTCAAGTATATATCATGGTGATGAGTATAGGTTTATTATTTTTAACTTGACAAAAGTTAAGTAGTGTTTATTTTTATTCAAAAATCATGTTCTTAAAAGGTTATGCCAAACGCCCCTTTATTTTATACCAATCACAAAATATATCAACATATATATGAATTATATATCTTGATGACTTATACAAGCTAGTTAAGTGTTTATACAAGTGACAAAATTATGGTGGTGGTCATTTCGACTCTAGTAATTGATCCTAAGAAACGAGCCAAACACCCCTTTATTTTTATAATACATTTTCTATTGATTCGAAAAGTATACATTTAGAAATGTACGTTTTGATGGACAAAATAGTGTTGTTTTTACCATGTTTTTGGCATGAATCAACAATGTATAAACTTTGTTAAAAAAATATGAAAGTATATTTATGATAATTTCGAACCAAAAATTTGTGACTCAATTTAGTGTTTTGATTCAATTCAATCATGAATGTAGTGTTCCTATGACTACGGGTATCATTATAGTTATGGAAATCCTAGACAAAAATAAAAAATATGAAAATGATGAAGAACACCCGATTTTGATTGGGAGCAAAATTGGATGAAATCAAATGAAAAGAATGATGAAAAACTTACAATTGATGTTGTTGATTGATTTGTTTGTAATTGCCCCTTGCGAATTTTGGTTAATTGGATGATTTGAAGTTTGATTTTGGTGAATATGGTGGTGGGTTTTTCGTCACAGCAGGTGGAAGAGGGAAGAAGGAAAAAAAAATGGTGTTTGGCTATGTATTTCGATGAAAAATGGAAGTAATTTTTTCCATTGGCCGTCCCCCCTTAAATAATTAATGGGGCCGCCCAACTTACACGCCGATGCCTTAATTTTAAGGGGGCCGCCCTTCAAAAAAAATTCTTCGATTTTTGGCCAGTTTTTGTGAGAATGAATATTGACAATTTTTAATTAACCTTTTGTTTAATTAAAAAGTTTCTTTGACTATTTCGAACGAGATAATCAAGACGTCAATTTGAGAGGTGATTTAGAGATGAGTTTTCTTGCAAGGATAAAATTTAATTTACTTTGAAAAGATAATTAAGATTATTCGATTTGAGATGAGCCTAGAATTATTGTGAAGATATATGAAATAGTGAGACGTAGATGAGAAATCAAGAAAGATGATTCCGATAGTCGTATATGATGTTTTGACAAGGATCCGAGACGATCGTTGACTCCATAGTGTTGTCAATGAACTTCGCGCGACTAATCATACACTATGTTAATTGTTAACCGACTAGCTTCTCTTCTTCATCTACTTGAGTTTGCTATGTGGTCATAGAAGATTTCCATTTTGTAGACGAGTGACTAAAATCTACTGCAAAAAGAGTAGTTACATAAGAACTAATCTTCAAATGCTAGAAAACAACAAATGGATTTCTAGAGACTACATTATTTTTAGAACTAATTATACTAACAAACATCATGGTAACACATAGTCCATTTATCTTATAATCTATATTCTACACTATGAAAGAAGAGAGACGTACCTTAGACTTCTTAGAAATAATCTTCGATAATGTCTTTACAATGTAAATGATAAGGGTCATCATGGACCATGGACATGTAATTCTTTAGTCCGTATACAAAGAATTTTTGTATATAACACATCCATTTCAAAGATTAAGATGGCTTATCCATTGGTCCCCAACGTTTCATGTATCCGAGTGTTAGTGATTTTCCGCAATTTTTGGCATTTGGATTTGGACAATACATGGTGAACAAATTCCACATAGAGGTGAAACTATGTGGATGTGAAAGGTTCCTTTATTATGTGATTAGGATAGTTTTGTCTACCTTGTTCTCACCTAGGTTGAGGAGTTTTATAGACCGGAGACGATGATAAATAGTCATTCTCAGAGTTGGAGTTTTTAGAACTCATTGTGGGTTTAGTAAATCCGACTCCCGTATTTTAAGAAGGTTTGTAAAAACGTTTTTTACTTCACACCAAGTTGCAATAGGAAATATTAGTAGTATTTAAAATATAAATTTTGGGTTGATTCTATCAATTTTTGTCTTTTACTCGATTCTTAGAGCTTTTACAAACTTTAACTTGTTAGGTTTCGCTAGTGGTGGTGATCCTTTGTAAAATTAAAACTAACCTATTTATCACCGGAATCTTTTAAGAATTTATTACATCTTAAGTTAGTGACACTATCATTAAATTTATCTACCTATATATTTCTTTTCTAAGCACCACATTTTATCAAGCTGTAAGATCTTGACATAATTTACATTCTTCAATTATTTCCTTACCTTTTTCTAACTTAGATAATTTATTTTTTAGTTCTAGTACTTCATTTTCTAATTCTATTTTAGCTTGTTTTAGAGTTTTATTTTTTACCATGACTTTTTGTCCTAATTTGCGTAGTTTACTATATTCATTATCTAAGTCATTTTCTTCTAGTAATGATTGGTCATCACAAAAATATTCGGTTTTGGAAAGTACCTCATATGGATCTTAGCCATAAGACCTTGTTCCTCTTTGTCCCTTCTCCTCTACATCATCCGTGCTTTCACTCCAAGCTCCTCTCACGAACGCACCTTTGATTTTGATATTTTAATTGTTTCGGACATTCTCCGATGAGATGATTTGGATCTCCACACTTGAAACATTTTCTTTCACTTGTCTTATTTTTGTCATCTTTATTTTTTTGAAATGATCTTCTTTCGTTCCATATGGTTTGTTTTAGCGAATCGTCCTTGACTTTTGAAGAATTTCTTAAAGGATTCTTACTGCCATGGCGTATTCTTCATGTTCACTACGGAGTTTGAACAATCTTCATCACTAGATTCCCTTGTCTAGCTTTCCCAAAGGCAATAGATCTACTATTGTTTCTCCTTTTGTTTTGACGATTGTCGAGTCTTTCTTGATTACTTCTTCATAGACTTTTAAATTTCCAATAAGTTCGTCAAGTGAAAGAGTTGTTAGATTCTTTGATTCTTCAATTGCCGTGACTTTTGCGCGCCATTTAGGATGCAATGCCCTAAGAAACTTCCTAACACAATTCTTGCTAGAAAAACCTTCATCAAGTGCTTTTAGACTAGTAATAATAGTGTTAAATTTAGCAAAAGCATTATCTATTGATTCCTCTTCCGAGAAACAAGAAAATGGTCATATTATTGAACAAGAAGATCTATTTTATTTGCTTTGACTTGATTATTACCTTGATGAGTGATTAACAAAGTATCCCAAATTTCCTTTGCGGTTTGACACAAAAAAATTCTTTCATATTCTTTATGTGGCCATTATAAATTACCATTTTGGCTTCATTATTTTTAGTAAGTTTCTTTTTAAAATCAAACTTTTGTTTGTGAAAAGATACAATTTCATCCTTTTTAGTTTTGGGATTAAATTGAATGGGAGGAAAATCACCATCGGTAATAACATGCCAAAGATCTAGATCTTTTGACTTCACATAAGTTTTGAATCTATTTTTCCAATAAATAAATCCATCACTTTCAAATAGTGGTGGTCTTTGCATAGATTGCCCTTCTAAATATTTTTCCGATTCCATAGATCGATTCAAGTTTTAAAATACAATTTATTTTAAAAATCTTGTTTAACCTGCTCTGATACCAATTGTGGAAAACTAGAAGGGGGGGTTGAATAGTTTACCGCTTTTTAAATTTAAGTTTTATGTATGTTTGTAAAACTTAGATTCGACCTTTTTGTGAATTCAATACTTGCACAATATGAACAATGTAAATATATGAAATGATAAAGTAAGACAAGAGATAAGAGTAAGAACAATCAAACCACAACGCGAGGATTTATAGTGGTTCGGTAACGAAGCACCTCTTCGCCCTACTCCACTCCCCGAGCACCAAACTCGAGAGTTTTCTTCACTATGTCAACAAACTCCCTTATGGCGGAGAAAACCGTACACAACGTTGCTTATATCAATTTACGACACTAAGCTAAATGTCGAGTTCTAATCTTAGCTAGAACCAATCTATCACAACACAACTTCACGACTTGTTCACGACTTCACAACTTCACGACTTCTTCACAACTTCACGACTTCTTTAAAACTTCACGACTTCTTCACAACTTCACGACTTCACTTCACCACACTACTTATATCACAACTACCTAACACTTCTTGGTAAGATCACAACGATCTAACAATACCTACAAAGATCACCAAGATCTAGCTACTACACACAACTACAAGATATACAATTGATTTACAAATATGTGATATTGTTTGGTTTAAGAAAAAGACTCGGTCACCCCATGTATTTTCATGTTTAGCATAGCTCGTAGTTTTGTTAGTAATAGTATGATTTATGGTGTTGGGTCGGGTCTTTACCCACTGTAAGCCCACACTATAGCTCGTTTCATAGGCATTTTGTAAGACATATTTAAACCCTCTCCATACATGGAGAGGGTGTTGGTTGAATCATTTTTACACACACAATTTAGTGTGTTTTTCTCTAGTTTTCTCCCAACCATCTCTCTCTCTCTACCTTTCTCTCTCTAGTTCATATTGTGTGAAATCAAGGAACCTACAATTGGTATCAAGAGCCATGGGGTGGATTAAGTTATGTTTGTATTGAGCTTATTTTCAGCTTATTTTTAGAGATTATTTTTCTTTCGTAACTTATTTCCATAAAAAAAAGCTCAAATCTTTTTGTTTAAAATCAATTAACTAGTTTGGTGAAAGGAAAGTTTAAAACTATTGCATTCTCTTGTTTATTTTGGGCCTACCTTGGGCTTCGTCTGATACTGCTTATTTACGTCTCATAAACTTTGATTTTTTTTTTGTTTTTTTTCATTCATGTTAAGAAGCAACTTGTTGCTGTTAGTTTTTTTAAAGGGTCTCGTCTTAATTTGTCTCGGCTCGTTAGCGGTTTCCTTATTTTGACTATATTGTTATAGCTTATTTTGTGTCTCCTACAGCTTATTAAGAACTTATTTTAACAGTAGCTTATTTAGGTTATTATTAGTTTCAAACAAAAAGCTTAAACCTTATCTAGTCAAAATAGTTGTAGATTATTTTTTTCTTCTACTTTTTGTTGCTTAAAACGTCCGAAACAGCTTATCTTCCTTTATTACAAGGTTTTTCATTCGTGGCGTTTCGTTGAGTAATTCTGTTTATTGTCATGCTTATTTTTGTGAGCTTAAGTGTACTGTTCGTGGCTTATTACTGTTTTTCTAAAATGCTTTCTTAAGTGCTTATTTTGAGCTTATCTTGTCACCACTGTTTACGAAACAGAGCATAACTCTTTCCTTATTTTAAGAGCTTATTTTCAAAACCTTTTCTGGGTTTATTTGCTCATTCATAGTTTGAACTCAAGGACAAGACAAAGGAACATAGATCCATCATTTTAGCTTAAAGACAACAGGTACAAGGACCACACGAGTTGAACAGGTACATTGCGTTTTGCCTTAAAGATGAGTTGCGGTTTGTCTCTACAAGAAGCATTGCGTTTTGCTTCTGAGATTTGATCTTGCGTTTTGCAAGAGATTGAAGACCCATTTGCAAGAAATTAAAACGTCACTCTGCCCAAAAATTTTAAACCTTGCGTTTTGTGTGAAAAAATTTGTTGCGGTTTGTCTCAAGAGGAAAGTTGCGATTTGTCTTCTCAAGTCTTGCGTTTTGTCCGAGATTGACACATTGCGTTTTGCATACAAGTATTGTGTTGCGTTTTGTCTCTTCAAGAGCATTGCGTTTTGTTTCAAGTAAAACATTGCGGTTTGTCTTCTAACAGGAACAAAGTCTATCGTGATTTGTTACTTATCATTGAACGAAACCTTGCTCAAAAATTAATCAATCTTACAAAACATGAATTAAGACCAAGTTTTTAAGCTTAAACGATTAAGTTTCGAGTGGTTTCGGGTTTTTTGGATTTCGAGTTTCGGTTACTCGTGGGTCTTCTAACCTATACCATTACGTTCGCGGTCTTGCAACGATCATCGTGATATAATATTATTTTACCGTCGATAACCGTACAAGTCCCGAGCAAGGAAATAACACTCGTTGCATTATTAACACTTTTGAAATGAAGAAGATGACACATTTACGTACATGGATTTTTTTATAATTGTTTAAATTTTAGATTTTACAATTTTTACTCTTATTTTTCCATAAGTTTCATTTTTAACCCCTAGTTTATAGACTTTGTTTCTATTAGTCCTTAAGCTTTAAAACTATTTTATTTTTAACCTTTTATTTTCAATCTTTTTACTTTTAGACTTTCAATTTAAAACACTTTTAATTTTAACTTTAGTTTTACCATTTGTTTAATATTAGCCTTTAGGTTAATACATCTTTAATTTTCAGCACTCCTTTTCAAACTCTTTTTACTTTTAGTTATTTATTTTCAAAATTTTCTTAGTTAGTTTATTTTTACTTTTCTTAGCCCTTTA
>BQNB010074066.1:0-31911 GCA_026074375.1 Tanacetum coccineum
TAGTTCTGCTGGCACTTAATTTAAGTCTGGTGCTTCTAGATTTAATACTGGCAAGCAACATGTTAATTCTGGTAGAATGTATGTTACTTGTAGTTCTAGAGTTAATACTGGCAAACAAAATGCTAATTCTGGTAGAGTGCATGTTAATACTGCCAGAGTAACTAGCCCAGTATTATCAAACCAGACTTCACAGGTGAATTTTAAAAGTCCAAAGACATGTTTTTCAAAACAAAGATCACCTGAAAATAGACCCTTTACAAAGAATACAGCATACAAGTCAAATAATTATGCTGTTAAGGGCACAATGGGTACTGCTGTTAAGACCTCAGCAGGTTGTGTTTGGAGAAAAACAACACTACACTCCAATATCAATAGTGGACCAACCCCTGATTCAAATGTTCATGTTTCTCAAGGTCCACAAGGCAGACCCAAGCCTGTGAAGGCATGGGTCCCAAAGAGAAACTAATCTCTTTTTGTATGTGCAGGATCATCCACTGAAGCATATGGAGCATAGAGGTATTTTTGATAGTGGATGTTCTGGGCACATGACTGGTAACAGGGCCCATCTTGAAGATTATCAAGAACTAAACAAAGTGGGATCTGTTACTTTTGGAGGAAGTAAAGGAAGTATCAGTGGTAAAGGTACAATTAGATTAGGAAATTTAGTTTTTGATGATGTTTGATTTTTAAATAAAAACCGACTAAAAATAATAAAATAAATTCTATAAAATTTAGAATATAGAATTAAGGCTCGGGATAAATAGCGACTTGAAACATGAGTTGCACAAAAACAAGCGTTAAATGCTAAGAGTAATGTGACCACACGTAAAAGTGATTCCGTAAATATTCAAGAGAGTCAATTATCATACGTTTGCTTTCGGTTATTGACCTTAAAATTGACGGATGTCACATTAAGCAAAATTTCACAACTCATCAAACAAGAACTGTCATGAAATCAAGGTAGAAGTTGGTAAAAGGCCCAATGTTTTTGAAAAAATTAACTCAACTTTGGGGTCGCTTAGAAATAAAATCTTGAATTACTGAACATGGTGTTGGCGAACAAGCAAAGAATGCTTACATTAGAAGCCAAAACGGTTGGCTTAATAGTATGACAAAATAAAACGGAGGCGTGATCGGAATATATGTGAAGTCCCAGATAAACAGATCTTCTTAGCTTGTTAAAGCTTAGTTAACTTGGATAAATCCAAACTAACTATATGAGAAACTATGATTATGAATACTACAAGTTATGCGGAATCTAACTTGTAATACAAAGAAGAACAAAGAATACTAAAAACTTTAGATATATGATTGCAAATATTCTGTCTAGGTTACAGAATAACTAACTATGAATTGATGATTCTAACTATGATATAGGGTTCCTTTTATACAACAAGGAAACCCTAATGGGCTTACAAAACGCGTACAATGATAATGCATATCTATTCCTAATATATCTCATGCATATCACTTTAGCAGTACTAACTATATAATACTAACAACACTAACTATTAACTAACAGTACTAACTATACTGGCAGTACTAAGCATATGTACAGACAGTACAAACAATATAACAGCAGTACATAACTACTTAGTTCTATTCTATCAGTCTTTAGCAGCAGTATCAATCTTAAACCAGCAGTAGTAAAGTAGTAATGGTAGTAGTAACTCAAAATTCCCAACAATCCTCTCCTAAACTTGATATTTACTTGTCAATCATCAAGTTTCTTCAGTTTAAGCATCTTTGTCATTAGGAGGGATATATTCCCAAAACAATTTACTAACTCTTCAAGCATTTGTATTTGATGAAACTTTGATAAGCTCAAATGCCATAGTACTTTCTTCTTCAGCTTCTAACTACAAGTTCAGCACCTTCTCCAATAATTCCTTGATTAGTGTGTACTTTTTCTCTACTAGCATATTAATATCCATAGGTGTACCATCCATAAACAGAGTATGAACCTCTAACATTTTATTATGCATATTTCCATTTCAAGCAATTTCTAATCCAGTTGATTCATCCATAGTTCATCTTTTTCATCTATGTCAAATAACATCCTTAGATCTCCCCAAAGCAACAAATCATGTCCTTCAAGATGGGGAGGAGGGGGGGGGAGGATGAATCCTGAAACCATTCCTGAACCAACCTGTAAAAGGTCATTTTCGAGACTATTTGCCATGTCAATTCTTCTAAGATGGCTTGCATGTCTCCAGATAAGCTTGATACTTCCATCAGCCTGTTAATTTGTAAACATACATGTCTTTTGCATCTACATTTCCCAGCAACTTATATTCCCAATTTACAATAGGAAATCTTCTGGAAGCGTTCATAGTTCACCTTCATTCCAACTGGTCATCGAAACCAAAATTATACTTTAAGCTTAACATAGTTCTTCCTTCTCCATCCTCATAAACTTCTGCTGCTATCATTCTTTTGTAACATTCTTTACGTGATTCATTACTTTTGGTTTTTTTTGGGGCACTTTTGTGTTTTGCATATGATCCTACAACTCTTTCAATCTTTTAACCTAACTCCTGACTACTTTCTATGATCCATAGTATAAAATCTTTGATTCCACTTTAGGATGCCTTTCATACAACTCATGGATTTTCTGCATAAGTCTTTCCTTTTAAGCTGACCTGTGTTTGTTAACCACCTGTGTTCTTTAGATAAGTCTCATAAATTCACTCAACTGTGTTTTTAGTAGTGAATACCTTTTTGATCTCTGCTAGCCCTTGAGCAGCTCTAAACTTCCTTTTGTGCTCTATATGTCTCACCAAAAAATTGTACTCTTATCTTTCATGGATAAACTCTCTCTCTCATCACTCCTCACTCTCCTCTCTCCTCGTCTCTCTCTCACCTTCTCACACCCGTGGGGGGGGGGGGGGGGGGGTGCTCGGGTCGGTCGACGGATGCGGTGCCGTCTCTCTTCACTCTCTCTCATCTCTCATCCCCCCAGATCGGGGGGTTAGCTCGATCATCTGGCTGTGGGGGTGTTGCGTAGGCGATTTCGGGGGGGAGCTATCTCTACGGCAGGATATGCTCTTCTTATCTATCTCTGTAATGTTCTCAGTCATCTTTTGAAGCGAGAGCTTGAGCTGAGACAAATTCGAGAAAGCATAAATGCAAAGCTCCAGGTAATTGTTTTATTTATATATTTTTTTTCTGGCTTGAATAAATTATGGACCGTGAGGTCAAGAAGCTTAAACGAAGTTGGATTCCTATTGTAAGACTTCGTTGGAACTCCGAACGAGGACCAGAATTTACTTGAGAATGAGAAGACGAGATGAAGCGCAAGTATCCGCAACTGTTCGCGAGCGCTTCGGCTTAGGACGAGCAACTAAAATTTTGAGACGAAATTCCCTTTAATGGGGGAAAACTGTGACATCCGTCAATTTTGAGGTCAATAACAAAAAGCAAACGTATGATAATTGACTCTCTTGAATATTTACGGAATCACTTTTACGTGTGGTCACATTACTCTTAGCATTTAACGCTTGTTTTTGTGCAACTCGTGTTTCAAGTCGCTATTTATCCCGAGCCTTAATTCTATATTCTAAATTTTATAGAATTTATTTTATTATTTTTAGTCGGTTTTTATTTAAAAATTGTCGTTTTAATTATTCGCGAGTCCCGCGTTGTATATTTATCCGTTTTATCTATCATCTTGTGTGATGTTTATTAATATGTTACACCTCGTGGTTCCGCCTTGGTGGGGTGTGACATATTCTTTCCGAGAGATGTCAAATTTTATAAAAATATCTTTCCTTTGAAAATGAAAAAACAAACCGATGCTACTCCAACTACTTTATCTGACATCTCTCAAGTCAATACTTTAAATTTCTTTGATACCTATTATTTTCCAATTAAAAAACCTATAGAGTCACTGTCCGATGATGATGTAGAGACTAATTCTCATGGTGACAGTAAAAACTCTTCTGCTCCTGGATGCACAAATGAGGATACCAATGATAGTGATTCCACTTTACTCGGGGACTTCAATGGTGCAATCAACAAAGAGTTAGTAACCTCACCTTATGATGACATCATAGTGGAGCAATCTTCCACTTCTAAGGACAACTACAACATCACTAATGTCAATAGTGATCAACCAAATCTTAAAAAATCTTCAAAAACTCTCAAACTTTGCTCTTGATGACAAGGTCAGGTATGGCATAAACAAACATGTTAATTACTCCAATCTAAGCAAAGAAAACTGTTGTTTTTCAACCAACTTAAACAAACACATCAAGTCTAGAAACTTTCATGAGGCTTGCAGCAACAAAGATTGGGTTGCGACCATGAATGACATAATTAAGGCTCTTCATAGAAATGAAAGATAAGACATAACTGAACTGCCTCCTGGCAGAAAGTCTATTGGGTGCAAATGGATATACAAAACCAAATACAAAACAACCAGAGATATTGAGATATTCAAAACCAGATTGGTTGCCAACGGATACAACCAAAGGGAAGGCATAAACTATGATGAGACATTCTCTCTGGATGTCAAAATTTTTATGGTAAGATGCCTTATAAGCCTTGCAGTAAACAAAGGATGGAAATTATTTCAACTTGATGTTAATAACGTTTTGCTATGGTAACTTGACTGAGGAAGTTTACATGACTCTCCCACCTGGATATTTCTCTGTCAATGACAAAAGGGTGTGAAAACTAAACAAATCTTTATATGGGCTTAAGCAAGCTCCAAGACAATGGAATGCAAAGTTGTGTAACACCCTGCTTGAACATGGGTTCAAACAAAGCAAATGTGACTACTCTTTGTTTATCAAATCTGAGAAAAACTCCTTCCTTGCACAACTCGTTTATGTGGATGACATAGTAGTCACTAGAAGTGATGAAAATGAAATTAACAAAGTCAAACAATTCCTGAAAACCAACTTTCTAATAAAAGATTTAGGAGAACTAAAATATTTAATGGGAATTGAAGTTTTAAAGAACACTGAGGGAATTTGTATGACCCAAAGAAAATATTGTCTTGAATTGTTGTTTGAATATGGTCTCCTTGCCTGCAAACCCTACAAGACTCACATCGAGTCAAAGTTCATTGTCACTAACCAACCTATAAACAAAAAGGAAAAACCCATTAAAAATATTACAGAATACCAAAAGTTACTTAGAAAATTATTCCATCTAACTTACACCAGACCCGACATCTCCTATGTTGTCAATTTACTGAGTCAGTTCATGCACTCACCTTTGAATTCTTACTTAAAGCTTGCTTTTAGATTCTTAAATATTTAAAAAACTCTCTTAGAAAAGGAATCTTTATTTCAAAAAATTCAAAATCTCACCCTTACAGGTAATGTGATTCTGTTTGGGCAAAATGTAGAGCCACTAGGAGATCTATTACTACTTTATTGTTTTTATGGGCAACTCTATCATTACTTGGAAAAACAAAAAAATGCAATCTATGGTATCCAGATCCTTAGCTGATGCTGAGTATAAAGCGTTGGCCTTTGTTACATATGAAGTTATGTGGTTGCTAAATCTCTTTAAAGACTTGGAAATTAAAACTGACATTCTCGTGTCATTATTTTATGATAACAAAGCTGTTATTCAAATAGCTTCCAACCTTGTTTTCCATGAAAGGATTAAACATATTGAAATTAAACTTTACTTTATATTGGGAAAATTGTAATTGGTTTAATCACACCATGAAAAATTGAGTCTGCAAACAAACTAGCAAACATATTTACAAAAGGCATTCTTGCATACGAACATGAAAAACTTTTGAAAGTCCTAAACATGTTAGACTTGTTTAACACTTAAATAGGGGAGTGTATTAAATTATGTATCCTAATATAAGTGTTAAACCCCTTTATTTATTTTGGGAACTTATTGAGTGATTATTATTGCAGGGTCTAATTCTGGCGTGGTGCATTAATAAAAGCTTAAGGAAGCATATCTATCAAGATCTAAAGTTGAAGGACTGAAGTTGTACTTAGGCTTAACCATAATGGTTATATAAGTCTCATGTATTGTCTTAGTTCAATACACATTACAGAGATATCTCTAAACCATCTCTAAAACACAGCACGATCTCAATCAGTGCGTATTCATCACTTGTATATCTCTTTCATTATGATTGTCATATTGATAATCATTGTGTAAACATTTTGTTATAATCAAATCATTCAGTTACGATTTACTTACTTGTTCTTAATCTTGTGGATTTGGTTGAATCTGGTTAAGATTGGTTGATTCATCTGTGTTATTCTTAACTGCGGATGGGGCACTTCATTGGGCTATGTATACTCCAAATCAAGATACGAGGGAAGTAATTCTTTCTTTTGATTTATCACATGAGGAATTTAAAGAAATCCCTCAACCCTGATGATCCTAATATCAAAATTCTAGTCGGGATTATGGAAGAATGTCTATGCATATTCGCTGATGACATATCCAATGGCATGTTTACAAAGAACTACAACATATGGGTAATGCAGAAGTACATTGTAAACCAGTCTTGGAAAAAGGTGGAACGTAACTGCAGTGTAAAGTTTTAGTATGTAGACACAATGATAGAATTGGAGAATGATGATCCTAATGGAAGGTTTCATCAGAGAAATACTTGGTTTTTCAAGAATCAGAAGTTTACGGGTGTCCCTAACATTGGATACGTGGAGAGCCTTGTATCTCCTCAACTTTAAGCACACAATGAATACGTAGCTTCTGATTAACATATTGTTTCATGTTCTCTTATTTTATCGCATCATAATATATATACTTCTACCTTGTTATTAAAGTGTATGATAATTTCCATGCTAATTAATTGGACATTAGATAGGTCACTGTTAGTACAAAATGTGTGACCGGGTATGAGATGGGCTTAGATTGCCTGTTGGGCTGGACCGGCAAGCTATCTTCGGGCTAGATCTTGTACTAAACAAAGTAGTTTAGATGATTTCCTACACAAATAAAGGTAAACCGTTAGCCTTACCGTGGGGACGGACCCCATGATTAGACTCCGTCGTGAGAGTAAGAAAACATGTTGTCAGAGGTATGTGTGTGTATTAGGAAGAATGAGAAAATCATACCATTTTGATTGTCAGGGGATTCCTTTTATAGGCGAGTCTAATAATAGGGTTTCCTAGTATTTCGCCTATAAACGTAGTGGCCTGAGTGGGACCCTTGTAGGGAAAAGGTCTATGGTTATCGTGACTGCAGACGCGGATTATCTTCTGCAGATGTCAACTAATCTACCGGTGGCTTGCAGAAGCGGCATGCGACCGATCTGAGTTCGTCTTGTTGTATCCGGGCCGTGGCCAGTGTGACTCTGGGCTTAGTTCTGGTTCGTTATGTTTATTATCTGTTTGGTTAGGCCAAGGCCCTAATGTGATAGTACGGCCCAGGCCTAAAGGCCTGCTATACGTATTATACGTCATCAAGTCCCCCAATCTAGTATTTTTACTACGTGCGGCGTTGTTGCTGCGTGTAGTAAATGTTACTAGACTCAGGTTCTTTATTGTCGTGCTTCTTCCCTCTTCCGTGATGTTGGCTTCTCCGCGACTCTTCCTTAGCCAGTTAGGTGAGGTTTGTGAGACGTGTCTTTCTCTTGACCGCATATTTTCTGACTGACATGACTTGTAGTCAGTTTGAACGTTTACCCTTCAGTTATCACTTTTCTGTTTACTTTCGATCCTATCCGTTTGTTTGCTTAGTTGGATACACGTGTATTAATCTTGCGAGGCTTCAAATTAAATGCACCAAGGGTATAAATACTTGCCTTGGTTTTTAGTGTTTCTTTTTCTTCCTTTTCACCATTTTCGCCATTTTCTCCATATTCGAGCTTTCCATTTACTTTTCCATGTCGGTTGTTTCTTCAAGGTTTATTTAGGCTACTAGGTTAGGTTTTAACTCTCTATTTGTTTTTTATAATGAGTTCGATTTACGATGTTAAATCCACTTTGACCCAAACAGCTTTAGATGCGTTTGTCAGAAGTATCATATTCTTGATACCATTCATCCTGAGTTGCCCGGTCCTAATCATAATATACACAGTAGTCCCGTTGGTAAAATCAGTGTTTATACTAGGTTTTTTGAGTTTGCCAACTTCTGGATACCCCTTTCTCAATTTCTTGTAGACGTGCTTAAATACTTCCATATTAAGCTGTCGCAGCTTTCCATTATTGGTGCCGCTAAGGTCTCTCATTTTGAGATCTTATGTCGTGTTCACGGTTATGTTCCAACTGTTGGATTGTTTCATAGATTTTATGTAAACTCTAAAAATAAAGGCTGGCTGTCTTTTAGTAAACGTTTGGAGAATGCTCCGGTTTGTCATACCAAGCCTCTAGATTCATTAAAAAACTAGAATAACAGCTTTTTTTGGGTTGATGCCTCTGTTTTTCCTTCTTTTATTCCCTTGGCACACTAAAAAGACGCTGGCGAGAGACCTTTCTCCCACCGCGGCGGAGTTTAGTGCGGAAGCGTGCGACTTCCTTGCCACTCATCCAGACCTATTTTGAAAGTTTCCAGAACTGTTCTTGTATCTTGTTGGTTTGAATCGTTACTATGACTTAGATCATAATGTTTATCCTACCTTCTTGACTGCTACCAGAGAGGGTGGGTGCTTTTTATTTGCATAACTTCATTTGTTTTTCTACCACCGCATCTAATTGTTTTTTGTTGTTTGTTTATGCAAAGATGGACCTGTTTGCTTTTATCCGTCATGCGGACCCTACCAAGGTGCGGATTGGTAAGAGGCAGATCGAGGAAGGACATGTTTCGTTATTGGATTCTACTGAGGGTCGTGTTATTCCTCTTGCTGGTGAAGATGATCATGATGGTCAGAATGATAATATTGAGAACCTTAATGAGGGAAGTGGTGATGCTGATCAGGAAAATCGATCCGAGGAAGGTGACCATGTTGGTCAAGATGAAGCGGTTACTATTGTTATGGATGAAGAGTTTCAGGCTGCTACTGCTGATAAGCTTAAGGGTAAAAAGAATAAGAGAAGAGTTGTTGGTGCTAGTGGTTCTGACCATCCTCCAAAGAAATTAAGGGAGGACCATGGCACCTCTGGTGATGTTGGTGCTAGTACTGGTGGGAAATCCCTTACTGCACTTCAAGGTTTACTTGAATGTCGTACTTTGGCCGTGGAAGTTGGTGTTATGGCAGCAGAAATTATGCCATTTGTTACTTCCTTTGTGACCCCTACGTTGGAACGTGAGGGTGGTGGTAACACTGATTATGTTTTTAGGCTGAATTTGCGTACTCAGCGTCCGTTTGAGAGGTTTGTAATTTCCTCATACTCTTCTCATCATTATAATACAAATGTTGCAGATGCTGAGGTCGCTTCTCTTGTCAGGTCTTTTGTTTCGCCACCTCCAGTGATGACTGCGGCTGTTACTACTACCAATGTTGTCGGCGCCTCTTCCGCTCCGGTCCTTGGGGCGGGGGCCGAGCCAATTTTTCAAGTTCATCCAAGTATTTTTGCGGATTCCGCTTCTATAGGCGCGACATGGCCAGATGTTGCAGGTCCTTCTAATCCTGCCTGTACAGAGCTTTCCGCCAACACTTTCTATGTTTCTCAAGAAATAGATACCGAGACTTTTCGTCAGATATATGTTCCTAAACAGAATGTGGTTAATGAGTTTGTTCTTGATTATCCTAATGTGTGTTGCAGTGTGATTGATCAGCTTTCCCCTCCTGGCCTCTTTTCCCAGCTTCGCAGTATGGACTATGATCAGCTTTTTGCCGAGTTTAATGTTGGAGCGGCACGTCAAACATGCCTTAGCGCTGAGGTTAGGCTGCGATCTGAACATAATTTTAGGAAGAGGAAAAATTTAAGAAAAAATGTGCTAGGTAGGTTGATCTATTGAAGGAAAGGAATGTTGAAATTGCAAATTTAAAAGCTCAATTGTTTTTTAAGGAAGCTGAGGCTACAGAAGCAATTCATCTCCGCAACCAGGTTTCTATTGTTGAAGCTGCGGAAGCTGCTCATGTTAGTAAGCTTAATAGTTTGAAGGAACAGAACTCAACTCTTAAGGAATAGAAAAATGCTCTTGAGGGGAAGGTCGCGACACTTAAGTCTGCGGCCGTCGCTAAAGAGACTGAGCTTGCATCCTTGAATG
This sequence comes from Tanacetum coccineum, assembly GCA_026074375.1. Lineage (NCBI taxonomy): Eukaryota > Viridiplantae > Streptophyta > Magnoliopsida > Asterales > Asteraceae > Tanacetum > Tanacetum coccineum. The sequence goes on from BQNB010074066.1 coordinate 10,102, forward strand.
CCCAAACTGCCGTTGGAGACCACCTATTTTAGACTTCGCGACCAAGTGTCCAGTTATGAACTTTTTAAGGAATAGTGTGAGGCGATTCAGGATGAACAGGTCAAGGCACTTAGTAATCGTGTGGCGGGGATGGACTCTGAGCTTATGGCTTTGGCCCTTCACTTGGATGAGGAGTTCTATCCTCGCTTTCTGACCACCATAGATGGTCGACGATGGATCATCGATCATGGCCTTAGGTTGGTCGTTATGAAGTGTCATCAATCACTAGAGTATGGTGTTGCTTTCGGGGTGGTCATTGGCCTTGCCATTGATAAAGGCATTCAAGATGGGTTAGTAGCGGGTATTGATCACAGAAAAGCCAGAAGGGGTCTTGCTGATGTTGTTTCTTATAACCCTTTCTTGGAAGCGAGGTATGTTTCCGTTGTCCTAGCTTTCCGCGATCTGGACTTTAAACTTCTTTCTCAGTTGGAGTCACAGAAGGATGTCAGTATTACTGATATTATGAGCCTTCTTCATTTAGAAGGCCCTTCTGCTGAGACTCTAGAGGTTAGACGGTTATAGCCTTCATATGAACAACTCCTTCTTCTTGTTCACCAGAAGAAGGATAATGTGGTTACCGGAGAGACTTCCCTATCTAATTCTTTGGACGTGGTTAATGCCCTTGTCCAGAAGCTTAAGGAAGGTGCTTTGTCCTACCGCTTGTCTATTTCTGATGCAATGGGTGTTTTGGCTGATCTGTTATCTTCTGAAAACTTGATTGGTGAAGCTAGTACTTAGTACCAGTAATGGCTATCGCTACTATTGCCTTAGTTATTTCATTCACTGCTGCTAATATCAGTTCCATTCCACCTATATCGGTGGCTGGTTATGATATGCCTGATGCAGGAGTCCAAGATACAACTCCTTATTCCCCAAAGATTGTGTTTAAAAAGGAAGACCTAGAGACTACACCAGAGCATCCTTCACTAGTTGAGCTCATCCTTGTTACGGTTCTTCTTGAAATGTTACCTTAGCTTTCCTTGATGTTTACACCGCGATCGTGTGTGACCTTTTTGAGGCAGTTGTTTGTACTTAGACAAATTTATGATGCTTTATGTAACAGTTTGTTTACTATAATAATTAATATTTATGTTCGTGTTGCTATCTTTTAATACCGTGGTTATATGTTTACGGTGATAGTCTTAATTGAATATTTGTTGATTATTCTCCCAGTACCGGGCTTGCAAGACCTCTTACGTACGTAAGTTAATTGTTAGGTTGCTCATCTTGTTATTATTCGAAATAATAGTCTTTATTTATGGGGTTGTGCCCCTTTGTGTGCGCGTCTTACTAATATATAACATGTAAATAACTTTGCAAAGTAAAAATGGAGTAAAGGTTTTAAATGATTTTGTAAAGGTAGCTAGGCTTCATGTTTTATTCATTAAAATCGTAAAAGACATTAAATAAGAGAAAGAAAATTCAAATATCTCCCCCCCCCCGCCGCCGCTGCGGAACTCGCATGGGTAGGGTGCTTACATTTCATGAATATAACACTTTTTGAGGTTGCGGACGTTCTAGGTTCGCGGAAGGAATTTTCCCTTGCGGTCTCTGAGCTTGTATGCTCCTTTGCCTAGTGCTTCAGTCACTTCATACGGTCCTTCCCACTTAGAGGTTAGCTTCCCTCTGTCTTCTGCATGGCTGGCCTCATTGCTCCGGTATACAAAATCTCCTGGTTTGAAGCTTGTGTTACGGACCTTGGAGTTATAGTATTTTTCCATTTTTGCCTTGCTTTTTGCCTCGCGGATTGTTGCTTGTTCTCTTTTTTCTTCTAAGAGATCCAGGTTGAGTTTTAAAGCTTCATCATTCGTACCATGTCAATTTTTGTGGTCCTTAGGGTAGGCATGCCGATTTCTGCTGGGATCACTACTTCTGTTCCGTAGGTCAGCGAGAATGGAGTGTCCCCATTGCTTGATTTGATCATGGTGTGGTGTGCCCATAGGACGTGTGGGATTTCTTCCATCCAATCCCTGCTTCCTTTATCCAATCGTGCCTTCACTCCTTCTCCCAAGCTTTTGTTTGCTCTTTCCACAAAGCCGTTGGCTTGCAGATGCTTGACGGAGGCGAAGCGCTGGCGGATATTTAGTTTTTCACAGCAATCCTTGAATGGGTTATCTCTAAATTGCTTTCCATTGTCAGATATTATCTCCCCTGGTAGGCCAAACCTGAAACTATGTTATCCCACATAAACTTTTTAATCTGGTTGCTCGTTATGGTTGTGACGGGTTTTGCTTCAATCCATTTTATGAAGTAGTCAACTGCTACTATTAGGAATCTGACCTTGTCGGGACCCTCTAGAAAAGGTCCGGCTATGTCAATTCCTTATTTATAGAATGGCCATGGAGATGTGATGGGAGTTAACTTTTGTTGCGGGTTCCTTGGCACGGGACGGTAAACTTGGCAATCTTGGCATTCTTGTATCACTTTCCTTGCATCCTTATCTATGGTTGGCCAATAGTACCCTGCTCGTATAGCTTTGGCTACTATAGACCTTGGCCCAGCGTGCATGCTGCAGGATCCTTCGTGGATTTCTTTTATAACATAGTTTGCTTGTAGTGGTCTGACACACCGTAGCGATGGCTCAAGAAAGGATTTCTTGTACAAAACTCCGTTGATCACAGTGTACCGTCTTGATTTGAGCAGTACCGCCCTTACCTTTTTTCTTTCAGCAGGTAGTGTTTCTTCCGTGAGGTATTCATAAATCGGGGTCATCCAAGTATTTCCTTCTTCCTCCACGACTGTTAACACTTCTGCTTCATTTATGGATTTTTCTTTAAGTTCTTCTACCAGAACCTGTTTGGTTAGGTGAGCAAAGCTGATGGATGCAATCTTACTTACTACGTCTGCCTTCTTGATTTCGCTCTTAGGTACTTGCTTGATTGAGAACTTCTTGAAACTGCTGGTAAGCATTTTTACTTTGCCCAGGTATTGGATCATACCTGGTTCCTTGGCTATGTAGAACCCGTTGACTTGATTAGCCACTAGGCGGGAGTCTACATGCGCTTGAAGGTTTTTTATCCCTATTTGCTCTGCGATTCTGAGACCGGCTATTAAAGCTTCATACTCGGCTTCATTGTTGGTCACCTTGAACTCGAATCTCAAAGCGTAAGTAAATTTCGTTCCTTCCAGGTTTGTAAGTATCATCCCGGCTCTGAAACCATCTACACATGATGATCCGTCCGTGAACAGTGTCCATGGGTCCAAAAGCTCTTCCTTAACTTTCATGGACGCGGCTAGGGAGTCCTCTTCTGGCCGCTCCACTATAAAGTCTGCCAAGATTTATCCTTTGATTGATACTCTTGGACTGTAGTGTATGTCATACTCCCCCAGCTCTATGCTCTATTTCTGCAATCTTCCTACAATTTCTGGTTTTGACAGCACCTGCTTGATTGGCTGGTCCGTGATAACAACAATTGGATGTGCTTGGAAGTACCTTTTTAACCGTTTGCTTGCATGTACTAAAGCTAGTACTAATTTTTCCACTGGTGTGTAATTTATTTCCGGACCTTGCAAGGCACGACTAATGAAGTAGATTGGCATTTGCTTTGCCTCCCTTTTAGTCATCAAGACTGCGCTCACGGCTTCTCTTGCTACCGCAAGGTACACAATAAGTTCTTCCTTTTTTGTAGGTGCGGTTAGCGTGGGTAGCTTTGCTATTAGCTTTTTCATTTGTTTGAATGCGGCTTCCGCTTCCGTAGTCCATTGAAAATCACTTTTCTTTATGCATTTCTTCAAGGTTTTAAAGAACGGTAGTGACTTTTGTGCTGACTTGGCCAGGAATCTGTTTAGGCTTGCTAACTTTCCGTTCAGCCTTTGCACGTCTTTTAGACATTTTGGGGAAGGTAGGCTTAAAACAGCTTCTACCTTATCCGGACATACTTTTATCTCTTTGGTGTTTACCATGTATCCCAGGAACATGCCTTCTTCCACCCCAAAGGTGCATTTCTTGGGATTTAGCTTCATGTTTATTTTCCTTAGGGTCTTGAATGTTTCTTCGATGTCCCTTATTATTTATTGTTCCGTACAGCTCTTGATCACCAGATCGTCCACGTATACCTCCAAGTTTCTGCCAATTTATTTCTGGAATGCTTTGTCTACCAAGCGTTGGTAGGTTGCTTCGGCATTATTTAAACCGAAAGGCATTTTTGAGTAGCAGAATATCCCCTGGCTGGTGATGAACGATGTTTTTTCTTCATCCTCCTTTGCCATTTTTATTTGGTGGTATCCTTTGTACGCATCTAAGGAGCACTTGAAGGGGTATCCGCAGAGGGATTCCACCTTCTAATCTATCTCTAGGAGCGGATAACCATCTTTAGGACATGTCTTGTATGACATCCGTGATTTACTCAGGTTAGTGATACCTTTAGAAATGGCTAAGAGTTTATTTGTATGGTTCTTTCGTGCATGTGGTATATATGGGGTGCGTAAGTTGTTTGAATAGGTGCTTGATATCATTATGACGTGTATGATCATCTCATTTTGAGTGCGTTTGTGTTTGGTGATGAGTATTCCATTTGTTCACATATAGTGATAATGGAAAGGAATGGCGTATTGCATGCAATGCTACGTCAATAGTTGGATGATTTTGTGGTAAGCGTTTATGGGAAATTTATCATGTTAGAAATAAGTGGAGTGAAATTTGGATATTTATAGTAGACTTTCTAAATATAGAAAGTGAAATGTGAAATGAAAAGTTATTTTTAGAAAGTTTAGTAAGTAGCGTTTATGTAAAAAGGTTTATCCAAATTAGCTTAGGTTTTTATGAAAACTTAAGGTAATGAAGATAATTAGTTAATTAATAATTAAAAATAATAATAAAATAATAAAAAAGGGAGGGCGATCGGCTAAAGGGATTAGGGTAGGGTTAGGAGACCTAAACTATGTCAAACTCTAAGACTTAAGGGATAAGGATACTTAGGGTATATATGCCAATAAACCTAGCTCTTAATTCTTTTCCCCATCTCTTGGTACCTGCGATTTCAAGACCCCAAAACCCTAGGTGTGCCGAATTTTATGTTTGATCCAAGAACATTCAAGAATTGTTGTTTAGGTGCTAGCATCCAAGGTAAGTATGTTCATCTTAGCTAGTTTATGATATTCATGTAACATGATCTATGATGGATCTAGGGTTTACATAAAATACAGATTATATATAAACTTTAATGGTGGTGTGATCATTAGGGATAGTTTAGGGTTATGATCATGCATGTTGCATGTTAGGGTTTGCGTTAGAACATGATTTAGAGTTGAGCAGAATTTAGGTTTGTGTTCAACTGATGATAACTAGATGTTAGAAATGTGTTTTTATATGATTCAAGTGCCTAAATTGTAGTTCAAAGAGTCTATCTTTCAAAAAGCCCGGCCTCGAATGATTTTGAGTTCTGGAAGTTGGTTAAATATTGGTTACAAGAAAAGTTGTCAAAACAATGAATACAGGTCAGAATTAGGTCATGTTTAGGAGGGTAAAACCCTAGCTTAAAAGTGAAAAAAAGGTTAGCCAATCTACAGTGATTAGGTTCTATATGTATATAAAGAAACCCTAGAAGAATAGCTTCTAATTGTGTGTCTAATTATGGTAATTAAGGTCATACATTTTAGTGTGCAATCAGATCCGAATTGGGACAGTTTTGAAGTTGGATTTTATTTGAGATAGTTGCACATGTAATGAGAAGTTGGGAATTACAAGGTAGTTAGTAAACTCATAAATTAACTTAGGTGATTTTTGGTATAATTTATAAAGGCCAGCAAGTAAGGGTTTTAAGTTAGTTAAGATACACTAAAATTCTGCATTTCTGAATAAATTGTAGTTAACTAGTGTAATGTGTTAATGAGGTAATTAAGTTTGGGCATGGTATCGGGGTGACCCATGATGGTTAATCAAACCCTTAGACATCCATCATATGTGTGTTACATGGACTAGAGCTTTTAGCTTGGTCGCGTGTAACCGTGTTTATTTATTTGTATAGTTGCGTGATAGGAATTAGAAGCTGCGTTTTGAGCATTCAGGTGAGTTACATAGTCTCACTTTTTATTGTGTTTTATACTTGGGATAGAAATCATGCAAGTGTTGAAATGAGTTTTAAATTGCTGTGATTATGTGTTAGTGTAAATGCATGGACTATTATGTGACTGATATGCGTTATGTGCTACATGTTGTATGATGTGATAATGATGTGTGAACTAAATCAGGAGGGTTACTTGCGGGTATCCATGGCCTGTTTAGTAGAAGGAATTGTTTCCTAGTCAGGAGGATTACTTGCGGGTATCCATGGCCTGCGCTAGAGGGAAGAGATTTGGTATGATCCAAGAGCGATTGAGGTCGTCTTCTTGGTGTTTGAATGATTGATTGGATTGAATTGCATGTTAGCTTGTATGTTAGTTAGCATAATTGTCATGAAAAAGTGTTGTTTTATAATCACAGTAATTAGATAAATTATTTTGGGATGGATTGAGTATGTGTGTCTGAAAACCTATGTTTCTCACCAACCATTGTGTTGACGTATAAGCATCATTTTTAGGTATTCAGCAGGATGATATTAAAGTTAGAAAAAGTAGCTAGATGTACCATAGACAGTTGGAGAAGTTTAGTTATCTAGATTTCGTTATTTGTTTTGGATGATGAATGTTAATTGTTTTGCTTTGTTAGGATGTATGAATGTTTTCATGTCATGACGTTGGCATGAACTGCCTTCATTTCAATGACGCCTTTGGATTTTGTTGATGTGTTTGGGTATTTTCATGACACTTCGTGTCTATGCCTTGTATTTTATGCATGTTTTAGTTTCTCTATATAGACGCCAATGTGTTGTGATGATTCTCTTTCTCGTCACGCCTCGCGTTTCCTCCTTGGCGGGGTATGACAGATTGGTATCAGAACCAATGGTTATAGAGAAGTAGCTGGTTGAGCCTAGACTATAACCTAGGGGTCCTTTATGTAGATGCATTTAGGGCTTAAGTGTTTAATGCTATAACTGCTATGCTTCCCCTCTATTTTTACATAGCTTATATATTTTGTATTTTGCTAAGTTGTCATTTTAGTTATTTTTCCTACCATTATCTTATATGTGTTGGGAATAAAATGCTAAGGCATTCCCACTGCTAGTTATATGGTTCCCACTGCTAGAGATTTTTCCCACTGTTAGTGTATCTCTACCACTGCCAAGGTTTCCACTGCTTGAAGACTTTCCACTGCTGATTGAAGATAAGGATTACTCTGAGTCAAATACGCGTTATTGTTATATTTGGAATGTATCTTGTGTATATCTCTTTTATTTAGGAGATACGGTTTAGGTCTTATCTTGTACAGGGCTCCTTGTGCTATAAAAGGAGTCCTTAGGTTAGAGTAGAAATACACATTCATCATATATACACATCTTTCACATACTACTCTCATAGCTTTAAGGTTTTGTAAACCCTAGTACTGTCAGAGTACTCGTATTATTCTCTTAATAATATTAAAGCTTTTTGGTTATTCACTATTTTCATTTCATTTCATTGTTATCTTCTTGATCACTAAAGGTTAGATTCCGCATAGCCTTTGGTGAAACTCATTAACAAAGTTTCTCTCATTGTTACCTTGTGTTTATCCAAGATAACAATAACCTTATAACCTAAGGCATAAGATCCAAGTTTGGGAACAACAAGTGGTATCAGAGCTTGTTGAGAAAACTTTGATCAAAGAAGCATAACACTCTTACCTTATTACTAAACCACAAACAGAAATGGATCCATATAACCACACAACCAATACCTCCACAAAACTCCCAATCCTTGACACTGGAAAGTTTGAACAATGGAAATTCAGAATCCAACAGTACTTACAACATGAACACTATGCTCTATGGGAAGTCATAGAGTTTGGTGACTCTTACAAAGTACCACCAGAAGAACCAGGGAAAGCAGTAGCAGGAGAAGCCTCTGCAAAGAAGAAAGGAAGGACTGTGGCTATAACTACTGAAGACATGCAGAAAAGAAGAAATGATGTCAAGGCAAGAACTACTTTGTTGTTGGCTCTCCCTGATGAACATCAGTTAAGATTCAGCAAATATGATAATGCCAAAGAACTCTGGGAAGCCATTTTGAAAACTTTTGGTGGAAATGAAGCCACCAAAAAGACAAAGAAGAATCAGTTGAAGCAACAATATGGCAACTTCAAGGCTGAAGGGTCAGAAACACTTGAGCAAACCTTTAATAGGTTGCAGGCTATTGTGAGTCATCTTGAGTTCATGGATGTTCCAATTGAAAAAGATGATCTAAACCAAAAGTTTTTGACAAGTCTTGCACCAGAATGGTTAATGTACACCATTGTTTGGAGAAACAGAGATGATCTAGACACAATGAGTCTGGATGATTTGTACAATCATCTCAAAGTCTATGAACCTGAAGTCCAAAAGAAGGCAGGATCAAACTCTCAAAACATGGCCTTCATTTCTTCATCAAACACCAGCAGTGGAAAAGGTGAAGTTCCCACTGCTAGTGTTCCAACTGCTAGTAGTCAAGTTTCCACTGTTAGCACTGAGGTTGCAGCTGCTAGTCTAAGCCATGATACTATCTGTGCATACATAGCTACTCAATCAAGTGGTTCTCAAATCAAATATGAGGACATCACTCAGATTGATGAAGATGATATAGAAGAGATGGACATCAAATGGAACTTGGCTTTGCTGAGCATGAGGGCTGATAGGTTTTGGAAGAAGACTGGTAAGAAGATTACCATTCAAGGATCTGATGTAGCTGGTTTTGACAAATCAAAGGTGGAATGCTTCAATTGCCACAAAATGGGTCATTTTGCTAGAGAGTGCAGAGCACCAAGAAGTCAAGACAGAGGAAAGAGAGAAAGCTACAGGAAGGATCCTAAGGTGGAAGAACCTGCTCCTAAGGCATTGATGGCCATTGATGGCATTGGATGGGATTGGAGCTACATGGCTAATGAAGATGAAAACCATGCACTTGTGGCAGATGATGTAGTTCCAACAGAATTTGCTCTTATGGCCATGTCTAGCTCAAGCTCAAGCTCAGACAATGAGGTATATGATGATTCCTATTGTTCTAAATCATGTAGGAAAAACACAGAAAACCTCAACACTAAGATTAATAAGTTAAATGAAGAACTTAGTGATTGTGAGACTGACTTGTATAACTACAAAAGAGGTTTATCTCAAGTTGAGGCTAGATTAGTAGAATTTAAAGTAAATGAAACTAAATTCTGTGAAAGAATTAGAGTCCTGGAGAGAGATGTAGAAATTAGAGATAATAAAATTGAATCTCTCAAAAATGAACTTGAGGAGTTGAAGAAGGAAAAAGAAAGCATAGATCATAAATTAGCAGGATTTGGTAATGCTTCAAAAGATTTAAATGATCTCTTAGAGAGTCAAAAATCTGCTAAAGATAAAACTGGTGTAGGATTCAATGAGTATACTACTGTACCTCCTCCTCCTGCCCAAGTTTATTCACCTCCTCAGAGAGATCTGTCATGGACAGGTTTACCTGAATTTGTGGATGACACTGTCACTGATTATACTAGGCCCACACCTAGTGTAGATGTGTCAAAAGATGTTAGGAGTGACCTAGATGGTAATAATACTTCTATTTTTGAGCAAGGAGAAACATCTGGTAGTAATATGTCAAGGCCTATGATTAAGTTTGTGAAAGAATCTGGTTGTCCTAATGCAATTAAAATCAATAATACTGAAAATACTAGGAAACCAACTGTGAAATATGCTGAGATGTATAGAGACACTTCAAAAAGTCCTAAAGTTAGGGGAAACCAAAGGAATTGGAATAATTTAAAATCCCAACAGCTAGGAAAAGACTTTTTGATGCAAAATAAAGCATGTTATAAATGTGGCTACTTTGATCATCTGGCATCTAATTGTGGGATATGGGTGGCTAAGGGAGAAACCTGGCCAAGGGGTAATTATTCTCAAAACAATGTGAAATCCCCATCTACTCATAAGAGTATGACACCCAGAGCTGTTTTGCTCAAATCTGGCTCAAAACCTATTGTGGTAAACAAACCAAAAATGAATGTTGCTCAACCAACAATGACATCTTTTAAAACAGCACATTCAAATGTAAAAAGACCATTTGAAAGAAAAACAGCAGCTAAAAATCAAATTTGGGTTCCAAAAGTTCCCACTGGTAGAACAAAAATTCCCACTGTTGGCTCAAATGTTCCCACTGCCAAGCCAACAGGTGCTGCTGATTTGGGAAACAAGGGAAAAGCTGTTAAGGCCTCAGCTCGTTGGATTTGGAAACCTAAGGAAAATACTTCTGGTCAAGGTTCAAATTTCAATGGTGTATCAGTGACTTTCAAGAAATACCAATACATTGATACACAAGGCAGGCTCAAGTCAGTAATGGCTTGGGTCCCTAAAGAGAACTAATTCTCTTTTTATTTGTGCAGGGCAACATTGATGATAAAGGATATTGGGACAGTGGTTGCTCTAGACACATGACTGGCAACATATCTTACCTTTCTGAGTATGAGCCCTATGATGGAGGATATGTGTCATTTGGACATGGAGGTGGAAAGATTACTGGTAAAGGAACAATTAAAACTGGTAAACTTGAATTTGAGAATGTTTATTTTGTGAAAGAACTAAAGTATAATCTGTTTAGTGTGTCTCAAATTTGTGACAACAAAAATAGTGTTCTGTTCACTGACTCAGAGTGCCTTGTGTTGGGAAAAGATTTTAAGGTTGATGATTCTCATGTGTTGCTTAGGACACCTAGACAACATAATATGTATTCCATTGACCTAAACAATATTGTCCCTCATAAAAACTTGACTTGTTTGATTGCCAAGGCCTCTGTGGATGAAAGTATGATGTGGCATAGAAGATTAGGTCATCTGAATTTTAAAACCATGAATAAGTTGGTTAGGAATAATCTGGTTAGAGGTTTGCCTTCCAAAAGTTTTGAAAATGACCATACCTGTGTTGCTTGTCTCAAAGGAAAGCAGCATAAGGCTTCTTGTAAGACCAAGTTAGTGAACTCTGTCTCTAAGCCCCTTCACACTTTGCATATGGATTTGTTTGGACCTACTTCTGTCAGTAGTCTTAATCATAAATGGTATTGCTTAGTTGTGACTGATGATTTTTCTAGGTTTACTTGGACTTTCTTTCTAAAATCTAAGGATGAAACAGGTAGCATTCTTAGGAATCTTATCACAGAGATAGAAAATCTAAAAGACCTTAAAGTGAAAATAATCAGGTGTGATAATGGGGGTGAGTTTAAGAATAGAGAGATGGATGAATTCTGCACTAAGAAAGGTATTAAAAGAGAGTTTAGTAATGCTAGAACCCCTCAGCAAAATGGTGTTGCTGAAAGAAGGAATAGAACTCTCATTGAAGCTGCAAGGACTATGTTAGCTGATGCTAAACTCCCTGTTACCTTTTGGGCTGAAGCAGTTAGCACTGCTTGTTATGTTCAAAACAGGGTTTTGGTTAACAAGTCCCAAAATAAGACACCGTATGAATTGTTTAATGGTAGATCTCCTGCTATAGGATTCTTAAGACCATTTGGGTGTCATGTCATGATCCTTAGTACCTTGGACCACTTAGGTAAGTTTGATGCTAAAGGAGATGAAGGTTACTTTGCTGGATACTCCCTATCTAGTAAAGCATTTAGGGTATTTAACAAGAAAACCAAAAAAGTAGAAGAAAACATGCATGTGGATTTCTTAGAAAATAAACCCATTGAGAAAGGAGCTGGCCCTAATTAGTTATTTGATATTGATTCTCTAACCAATTCAATGAATTATGTGCCAGTTGTTGTTGCAGGAACATCTTCTACTAACATTTCAGGTACAAAAGAAGATGCTAATCAAGCTGTGAAGGATAATGTGTCCTCTATAAGATTCATTGCTCTGCCAAATTGGTTTCATGATGCTCATATGGAAACCTCCAATGATTCTGTGAAGAACAGTGAAGCAAATGATGATCCTCAAAAGGAGCAAGATAGTACTGCTGATGTATCTGAAAGCAATGGAAATACCAATCCCACTGCTAGCTCAAAAGACTCCTTAGCTGATCAAGTAGAGCCTGTTTTATCACCAACAGTGGAATCTGAAGTTCCCACTGTTAGTTCACCAGTACCAACTGTTAGTATAAATGTCTTGGATAGTGAGTCACCTGAGCTTCCTGCAAGCCCAATAGTGGAAACTGCAGTTCCCACTGTTAGTACACCTATTCTAACTGGTAGCAAATCTATCCCCCCTATAACCTCAAGTCTTCCCAAGATAATATTAAGAGGAGGGACAAGCTACTCAAAGCCACTGTCATTAGGTAATGTGATGGGAGATTTCTTTGGGGGATACAACTAATTCAACTAGTTTGACTGAAGTAGAAGCTGACATAAGCAACATGGAGACTAACATACAAGTCAGTCCAACCCCTACTCTCAGAATTAATAAAGACCATCCAAAAAGTCAGATAATTGGTCCCATTGATACTCCTGTTCAAACCAGACATAAGGCCAAGAATGTAGAAGAACAAAGCTTCATAGCTACAATTTACCAAAAGACTAACCCTGATCTCCTAGAGTATTGTCTATTTTCATGTTTGTTGTCTTAAGAAGAACGCAAGAAAATTGTTGACGCTCTCAAAGATGAAAGCTGGGTAGAAGCTATACAAGAAGAGCTTCTACAATTTCAGATTCAGAATGTTTGGGTCTTGGTTAGATGAAAGGGGAATTGTAATCAGGAACAAGGCTAGACTTATGGCTCAAGGGTATACTCAAGAAGAAGGAATTGATTATGAAGAAGTTTTTGCACCAGTTGCAAGGATTAAGGCTATTTGATTATTTCTAGCCTATGCTTCATATATGGGCTTTATAGTATACCAAATGGATGTTAAAAGTGCTTTTCTCTATGGCACTATTGATGAGGAGGTCTATGTGAAGCAACCTCCTGGATTTAAAGACCCTGAATTCCCAGATAGAGTGTACAGGGTAGAAAAGGCTATGTATGGACTCCATCAAGCTCCTAGAGCTTGGTATGGTACCTTATCCAAATACTTATTAAAGATAATGGCTTTCAAAGAGTAACATGATAATCAGGAGGCTACAAATCAAGTCAGCAATACAGCATAGATACAATTTCGGCAAGAGACAGGAAGTCAGGGGAGAGATCGCTAATGCACGTGAGTTAGATTTACGAAAATCAATGCATAGGAGTCAGACAAGTGAGGAAATCAATAGGCAAAGGCCATGCAAGTCAGTAATGAAAGGAAGACAGGAGTCAGGAAAAAAGCAGATAACAAGTAATCCAATACATAAGCAATGGGACAGAGAGTGGATCAAGACAGAGTTTGAAGGGAGCATGTAGGGAGGGGCATCATAGAGAATAAAAATAAAAGGACAGAAAAGTAGAGGAAGTCAGGTAGGTGAAGAGCATTTAAAAGAACAGTACAGTGAAAGTTAAGACAAGTCAGCAACATGCTAAAAGGAGCAGACAAGCATGCGGATCAAATAGGAGAATAGGATAGAGGGAGTTAGGAAGCATAAGGTAAGATGGAGACAGATTAATCGGAAAAGGTAAAAATGATAGATGCACAGACAAAGTGGAAAGAGAGGCAGGACAATCACAAGACAGGTGGCAGAGATATAAGAGAGGTGAAGAACAAGTAAAAAAAGAAAGGACAAGGCGGCAAAGTGCAGATGAGGAACAGGGGCTCAGATAATGTAACTACACCCACCACAGCATGGCCCTTCGTCCCCCAACCAACGCACAAGGAGACAGGTCAAACCAAATCAAAGAAAGAACTGCCCAGCGCAGCCGGATACCAGCGCCCTCGCTGCAACCCCCGAGCTGTTTGGGGTGGGTACCTACGTTGCGCACAGGGCACTGATAGATAATAGCAAGCAAGCAACAGCAACATGTCCAACCAATTGAGACAGAAATGAGGAATAGTGAGAAATGAAAGTCCGTTAAAAGCCACAAGAGAAAGAGAGACCAAAGTACCCAACGACAAACGCAAAAAGAAACCATGTAACAACAAGAAAAAAACAACCAGAGCACAGGGGACACGAGGCAAGCGAAGGTTATGGCAGAACAGAATTGATGACATGGGCACCACAGTGAAGCAAGGAAAAAGGAATCAACAAAAAGCGTAATAAGAAAGACAGTAAGTTATAGGCAGAACAGCAACAGCATGAAATAAGAGCCAAGAATCGGCGGAGGAGAGCAGGGCCAGGGGCAAGAACATAGAAAGGGGATAGCAGGCAAGTGGCAGAAGAAATAAGTCAAACATTCTAGACGCAAATACATCTTAAAGAAAAGAGAGACAACACTACCAGAGGCAGGAGGAAACTCAGAAGATAGAGAGCAGCAGAACGGGGAACAGCAAAATGGACATGGATATGGGGGAACCCAGAAATGAATGGAGCCATGGTAAGACTAGTAGATTAGGAATGGGAATGAGTGTTCAGGAATGCTAGAGTGCCAATGAAAGCAAATCATTGAAAGATGGAACATAGCAGCATGAGAACCCTAAACGCCAACAACAGTAATAAAAACAGCACCTGCAACGACGAATTATGGGACAAATCCAACAGAGACCCAACTGCAACCACCCGACCGATTGAGCCGGGCGACCCCCGCGGACCTGACCGGAGCACCAGACCTAATAGCAAGGTACAAAGGTCCGACTGGGAAATGAGAACCACAGTAGCAAAGATCAGTAAACTAGACTGACAAGAGATTGAAGAAAAGGGCAAGGATAGAATGAGTCCCAGTGAAAGAATTGGAGCATAAAGGAGAGTAGAGCAGCAAGAGGAAATAACACAAGGATCAAAAAGGTGTCTTTGTAGGTAGATAGACGAAATGATCAAAAACGGAAAGGTACAGTGGGGAAAATAAGAAGATTACAGAAAAGTGTTAGGTGGAGACAGGTGAAACAGGCATAGCCAGGCAACAAAAAATGGAAGCTCAACACGACAAGGATGACGATTAACAAACAAGAACGGATGAGTACAGACAAAAAGCAAAGCGTACAAGACGAGGAAGAGCAGAGCATGGAAGGAACAGAAATGAAAATAGTGAATAAATTAGGAAAGGCAGAAAAAAAAGCAAAGAGAATCACCGTCAGCAGTGGAAGTCAAAAGAGTTCGGGACACAAAAGATCAAGCGGGGTTAAGAAGGTGTCAGGCAGGCATACCTTGAGTCAAGATTGAAAAAAGGGAGATCGAAGTGTAGCAACAAGGAGCCAGACCAAGCAAAGTTAGGAAGGTTTTATGTACAGGCAACAGGGTGTGAGACACCCCCCAAGGGGAAGAGCAGAATATGGGATAGAAGAAAAGAACAGGTAAGAGAAAAGACAAAGCAGAAGATGGAATCCATGGTGCAATGAAGGACCCCCCCCCAAACAATTTAGCCAGAAGAAAAGCAGGAGCCATCACGGGATAAAAACTTCCACTCACTCAAGTCATGGGAGACAATTAGAGCCACTAAAACCAGGAAGGTCATGGGAATGAGACGGGTAAGAAAAGGGGTGACGTCAACACAGGGGGTAAGGAGAGAGGATGAAAGCAGAAATTTTTGGACATGGGGGAAAACAAACATTGAACAGAAGCAACAAAGGAGTAAAAGAATCTAGCCACAAGGAAGTAGTACAGCAAGAGGGAGAAGCAGAGAACAAGCAAGCGGAGGAGAGGGAACAAATAAAATAGAAAGCAAGATTGTTCAGCGAAAAGCAAGCATGACAGGAGCATCGGGAACCACAAGACACGAAAAGACAGATAAAAGCATAAAATAAAGACAGAGCGACAATATCACAAACAGAGCATGAGAACATAAAGCAGAGAAAAGATAGAGTAAGGTCACCATAGAAAGAAAAATAATATTAAGAGATAACAAAACAAAGAGGAAAATCACCTGAGTAAAGAGAAGAGATAACACACTCGAGCAGCGCAAGGAAATGGCAGAGCAAATAAACCAGCAAGATATGAAGGGGAGCAGATATCAGTCAGCAACACAAACAAAAAGGATACAGAAGAAATAAGGCATGCAAGGAGCAGAAGAATACAGGATATGAAAGTTGATAAAGCACATCATAATTGACGAGGGGGCAACCAGGGCAGTTGTGTAAGTTGTCAACACAAGCAATAACAGTGAGAATCGAAAAGCAGGAGTTGAGAAGAGCAGATTGAAAAAAGATTTGAAGACAAGGTAGATTGGGGGAATGCCAATACCACAGACACACAATCCAAAACGCAGATGAAGGGCTGCGCGAGACAGATCATAGTACAAGAGGAGGCAAAGGCATAAGAACAGTCAAAAAGAGTTGGGGGAGGTCAAAGAGATCGAACACAGTAAAGGAAATTAAATTGAGATAAACACATGGCACACAAGAAAGGGGGACAGAACGGAATGAGAACGTCGGGAGAAGATCATGATGGTGGGAGATAAAGGGATCCAGACCGGGTAACCCACCATGACAGATGACGGCCTAGCAAACCGCACCAAGCAGGAAAAGAATACAGCAAAAAAGTAGAGAAAATGGAGGAGACCAAATCACACAAGGAAAAAGTTCAAGATAGAACAAGCCGACAAGCCAAGCAACAAGGAACAAAACTATAAGATGACACACAGAATAATAATTGAGCATTGTTAATTGAAAAAAAAAAAAAAACAAAAAAAAAAAAAAAAAAAAAAAAAGAAAATGATAAAAGTATCGCGTGACATCAGACATAACATATCAACAAAAGGGAGATGGAGAAACATGTAACAAAAGGGGAAACAAGGGAAGACTGAAGAAGAGTCAGTAGAAAGAGTGCGAGGTGAAGGGGAGAGAGCAAACGCAATTAGTCAACACATAGAGGATACGGGGAAAGAAATACATGATAGCATAACACATAATGCAGATCATCAGAAAAGAAAACAGCAGCACTAACAGCTTAAAGAGTGGAGTTAATGGGACAAAGTGGCTCTCCCACAGGACAAGTAAACAAGTCAAGGAGCAGGGAGGCCAAGGGATTGGAGCAGAGACAAAGAAAAGGTCAAGGGATGCATTGTTAAACAAGAGACCCAACGTGATCAAGAGTGGAAGAGGGGTTAGGACAGACAAAATCAGAACACAATCAAGGGGAGGGAAATCAAATACGGAAAGGGAGAGCAGCATCAAAACAGTAGCTAGGAAACAGTGGGGAGAGAGAGGAGCATCGCAGGTCATTGCATAATAAAAAAGGCAGCAACATGGAATGGCAACAGGAAGCGGCAAAAAAAGTAGGTATGGATGAACAAATAGGAAAGGAAATAAGGGCACACTAATACATTGTGAGAGTAGAAGAAGGGATAAAAGGAAGAACACACGCCTGAGAAATAGCACACCAATATAGTGAAGAACAAGCCTTCCCCTTAAAACCCCAGAACACGTGACACGGCCATGAGACAGAATGAACAGTGGAAGATTCGCAGCAAGACATACAGATACAGGATACAAGAGCGGAAGGCCAGAAAAAGAATAATCCTGCACAAACTCAACAATCAAAGGGATGAAGGATAAGAGTCAGGGGAAGATTCAAAAGCAGGATAAAGGGAAAGGCGACAGATCAAGACAGGAAGGTGAGGAGCAAAAGCAGTAGAAATACCGGCCAGGAGCAAGGAATACACATGGGAAAAACGATAGTCAAAATAAGCACCAGTCATGTAAATGGCAAAAAAGGAAGTCCAAGGGCAACAGCACATAAACAAACACCAAAATACAAAGAGAGGTGGACAGATGCAGGGGTGAAGCAAGAATATGTGGGGACAGGAGTGACGAGAGGTCAAAGGCCGAGGACCAAGGGAGTACCGTTCTCCCCTGGGCGAAGCTAAGCCGGGATCGACACAAGCCAAAAGTGCTGTCCATAAGTGCCTAGGATCCGTCGCAAAACACAACGGGGTGTTCAGAAAGAGAGGCAACAATATAGAACATATGACACAGTCACTCATGAGCACACATCAAAGGGCAGAGAGTAAAAAAAAAGGAGGGGTTCAAAGAGAGGAGGATAGGAAAAATGAAAGAACATGTTAACAAAAAAAAAAAAAAAAAAAAATAAGACAGGTAGGAAAATCTAACAGATGCAAACAAGAGGAGGAGAGAAGAGGTACTGAAAAAAAGCAGATTAAGGCAATGAAGCATGAAGGCAAAGTCATGACAGGAAATAGGAAAAGTAAGGTATAAAAGAAATCAAGAAGTAAGGGAAACAAAATAAGACACAATGATAAGTATGAGCAGGTCCCATAGCGACAAGCGCCATATGCGTTCATGCAGACAACACTACAACGGAGACAATTCTGCTATGTCCCCACGTATATGTTTAAGACCTTATCCTATGGATCCTCAAATCAAATTTGTGCAAAGAATTGATCCCTTAATGCATGAAAAATTTCAAATGAGGTGCTATGGTGAAACTTACTTTCTTCTTTCTTGGGTTGCAAGTACTAACAAAAGAAGGATGGATTTGTCAATCTCACAAGACAAATATATAGGAGATATTCTTAAATAGGGTTTTGGGGTACTCAGTATGTAAGGAATAACAAAGACTTCCCATGGATAGGGAGAACCTTAGGGACAGGATGGACCATGGCAAAGATGTGGATCTTTAACTTGTAATAATCATGATTGGATCTTTAATGTATCTTACTGCATCAAGACCAGATATCATGTTTGCTATTTGTGTTTGTGCTAGACACCAAGTGACACCAAAAGAGTGTCATCTCTATGCGGTTAAGATAATTTTTAGGTACCTAAAAGGTCAGCCTATGCTAGGGATTTGGTATCGTAAAGAGTCTCACCGTTGACTTGGTGCCTACTCAGACTGTGTTAGATGGTGATAATTCAAGGATAGAAAATCATCCACTGTAGTGTCCACAGTATTTAAAGAAGAAGTTGAATCTATTGGCAATGCAAAAAGCAATCTATTGTGGCCACTTCAACAAATGAAGCAGAGTATGTAGTAGCTGCAAGTGGCCGTTGACAAGTTATCTAGATACAAAATCAGCTGCTGGATTATGGGTACAATTTTATGAACACTAAGATCTATATTGATATTAACAGCGCAATTTGTATTGTTAAAAATCCTGTTTATCACTCAAGAACAAAACACATTGATATAAGACATCATTTTATAAGAGACTGCTATGAAAAGAAGTTAATTAATGTGGATCATATTCATACAGATGATAATGTTGCAGATCTCTTAACTAAACCTTTTGACGTGGGAAGATTATAGTACTTGGTTGTAAGTATTGGAATGGTCAATCCCTAAACATGTCTTTTTCTTAAAGTTTTGTAAAGTCTTGTGTAGGATTTGCACTATTATTAGATCCATATGTGTTAGTTCTGCTAGTACAAAAAGCAACTATTAGTCATTTATCCTACTGTTAAGTTTCCACTGCTAGTGTAAATTTTCCCACTGTTGGGTTAATTTTCCACTGCTAGTGTTTTTCTTGGTTTTGGACTAACAATTGTAGGTTGAGCATGCCATGACAAGGTCTCTCCTATGTATCAACAGTGGATTCACATCCTATGTACTAATGTTGTAAGTCAATATTTCTTTGGTTGGGTTAAGAAGCTCTAGGATTAGGGTGTTTATAGAATACTCATGGCCGGTCTTAGACTGTCCCCACTGGTGAAGTAAGATTTTTATGACAATACACGCTAGTTTAATTACTTCCTTGAGTCCTTAAATTTCCAAGGCACTATAGTGTAAGTCTTTATTCATAGATTATACACAAATTTAGTTCTCAAGATCTACCCTCATGTCTAGCTAAGCGTTTTTAGTATGTATGAGGTGTACTGAGACATTTAGGTGTGTAATTATTGGAGAAGGGACTTATACTGCCAAGACATTTGACTTAGTATGGATGTGGTAGGGTGGTGTTTAAGGGAACTTTTATAATGGGTTAAACTGGGATTAAGTGGTGAATATGTGTATAAACTTTCTTCATAGGTCAGATAGCGAGCAAAGGACTCATGAATTTATGCATGTCTATCTTGTTTTTGCAAGTGTGTTTGTATGGATAGGGTAGGCTTATTTTTGATTATTGAAGATAAGTTTATACCCTTAGAAATATTTCCCACTGTTAGACCAAAAGTTTCCACTGCTAGGCTTAGTTTCCACTGTTTGACTAATTTTTCACACTGACAATATAGCCGTTGGTACTGTTTGACTAAAAGTTTGTTACATTAATTAATATGTTGTTTGAGAATTTTTTGGGCCGCTAATGTCCACTATATATCCTATCCCTTAAAATAAGGTTTCAAGATTAATTCTATTCTTTTAGAAAAGAATTTTCTCATTCACGAATTTTAATTATCTTGATTTACTCTATCATAACTCTTTTAAGTGCCTATAAAATCTCAATTGAAGTTGCCCACAGTACCAATTCATCTCATAATCTTTAACCTTGCACCCTAAATAATGTCTAAGCTTGCTTTTTGTGACTACCACAACATGGTGGTAATTTTAGAGAAATCAGAGCATAACACCGACTTCTACCAGATAGTGGACTTTCTTGAAGCTTCTCCTCTAAGGTGTGCTTTATTGGTTCGTCCCACTATCTATGTTTCATACATTCGACAGTTTTGGTCCACTGCTAGGATCGAAACAATGGATGGAGAAACACATATTATTGCTAAAGTTAATGGCGAGCAAGTGACTGTCTCTGAATCATCTATTAGGAGGAAACTCAAACTAAAAGATAAGGAAGGGATTAGTGATTTGCCTAACACTAATATTTTTGAAAATCTCTCACAGATGGGTTATAATATTTTGCCGAATAAAAGATTTTCGTTTCAAAAAGGTCAATTTACCCATCAGTGAAAGTTTTTGATTCATACCATCATGCAATGTTTAAGTCCTAAAAGTACCGCCTTTAATGAATTTAGTAGTAACATTGCTACTGCTATTATGTGTCTTGCCACAAACAAGGTTTATAATTTCTCTAAAATGATTTTTGATGGTATGATCACATATATTAAAAGAAAGGGTAGCAAGAAATTTCTAATGTGCCCTCGGTTTCTTGAAAAGATTTTGAGAATGAGTCAATTTAGGGAAATTAAACATACATCAACTTACCCTGTCCCCTCTCAAACTGCCAAAATTTTTACAACTCTAAAAAGGGTTATAAGCCCCAAGTTTCTAAGTTTTTCTGGTAGGACTGTCCCTTTGTTTGACTCCATGTTAGTTCCTCAGGGTGAAGGCTCAGAAAACCCAATTGAGCCCCATCACACACCCTCACCTCAAAATGCATCCCCACTTCAAGAAGAACAAACTACTTCTCCTGAACCCATACCACATGAAACAACAATTCACACCACTTCTCAAGATCCCATACCTCAATAAATCTCAACTCCATTACAAGCTCAAATTGATACTACAACACCTAGGAGATTAACCAAAAGGGCTATATGGATTGCTCAGTTTAAAGCCCTCTCACCTTGAGCAGATGAACCTGCATCTCCTCCAAGAGATGACAGCCATGGAGAGGCTTTCCATACTGCCACTAGCTTAGATGCAGGGCAGGATAGGGAAAACATAGCTAAGACCTCTGCCATGCCCCATGAAGCATCACCAAGGGTTACTTCTCTTGGTAGTGGTGAGGGCAGTATGCAACAACAACTTCAAGAATTGATAGAACTATGTACCACTCTGCAACAACAACAATTGGTGATGGAGCAAAAGAGACACAATCAAGGCCTAGAAATCACACAGCTGAAGACAAGGGTCAAAACACTTGAAGATAATGAGTAGAGGAGAGATGGACTTGCTCAAGAGGATGCTCCA
>BQNB010074067.1:0-20934 GCA_026074375.1 Tanacetum coccineum
TCTTCCACCTCATCCTTTAATTTATAATAGACCTAACAAGGTAGATCTGTCTTATTCTGGTCTTGATGAATTCAAATAGCCTAAATTCAGATGCTATGGTCCTGAGAATAGCAAGAAAAAGTCTAATGTTGTTTGTGAAAATGAGTCAGATAATTCTAAGGAAAATTCTGCTAAGTCTTTGGTAAAAGAACAAGTGTCACAGGTCAAAGGTAGCTTTGTTGAAGGTTGTGAGTCTAACACTAGTAAGAGTGTTAATGAAGTAGAACCTAAGGAAGTTAGGAAAAATGATGGTGCCCAAATTATTGAGGATTGGGTGTCAGATGATGAGGAAGAAGATGAGCCTAAGCCTAAGTCTGAAAAGAAAACTGTTATACCTACTGCTGCTAAGAAAGAGTTTGTTAAACCTGAAAAACCAGTTAAAAAGTCAGTTAGGTATGCAGAAATGTATAGATCACAATTTCCTAGGGGGAATAAGAGGAATTAGAATGGACAAAAGTCCAATTAACTAGGAAAATATTTTGTGATGTATAAAAAGGCTTGCTATATATGTGGAAGTTTTAATCATTTGCAGTATAATTGTCATAATCATCAAAGAAGAGGCATAATATATAGAAATAACTACAATAGGGTGCATGCCAAAAACACACACCCTAATGTACTCACGAATATGTCTCCCAAAGCAGTTTTATTGAACATTGGCCTCACACCACTTAATTCTATTAGGTTAGTTAATACTGCTCACCCCAAAACAACAGTTTATAGTGCTAAATCAAAGACACATTTTTCAAAACAATCACAGTCAACTGCTAAGAGGCCTTTTTATAAGCAAACAACATCAACTAGAAGATCTCTTCATAAAGCAAAGAGACACTATTATACTAGAAGGTATAATGCAGTTAATACTGCTAAGTCTTATACAGGACAAGTTAATGCTGTTAAGGTAAAAAGGGTTAATGCTGTAAAGTCCTCAACATATTGGGTTTGGAGACCTACCAAATCTAATGGTGCATCACTTACTTTTAAAAGACAAAACTACATTGATGCATGAGGCAGATCCAAGTCTGTAATGTCTTGGGTCCCTAAAGAAATCTAATTTCTTTATTCTTTTGGCACATGGCTCTAATCCACAAAATGATGATTTCAGGATTTGGTTGACAGTTGATGCTCATGGACACATGACTGGTAACTAGCTTTTATACTTCTGATTTCAAGCAGTTTGATGGAGGTTTGTATATTTGGCTATGAACTAACATTTGCAGGCAAATCATGTTGAATACCTGATGTTGGATGCTTCATCTTTTTGGAGAAAGATAATGGTCTTGGTTCACAGTGTTTAACTTTTATTCATGGGTTATGCATAAATATGGATCCTCATGAATTCCCACATGTCTATCTAGTCTTTTCTAGTGTGCTTGTGATGAATAGAGGCATGTTGTTGCATAATTATTGAAGATAGAGTTAATGTTGTTCGACTTCAGTTAATACTGCTAGGCAGAAAATTACTACTGCCAGGCAAATGTTAATGCTGTTAAGATGACATGGGCACCAAAGTTGCAACTGTTTCAAATTCTTATCTCTTGAGGGGAGGTTCCTTATTTATACAACCAAAAAGCATGGATGAAAGGATGTGTTATATCATAAGTATGTTCTAAAGGGATCAAAACACATCTAGGCATATCAAAAGAGGTCGGGACACCAAGATACCTCAGTCTAGTGGTCCCCCTGACAAAGGTTGGTGATGAGGCTGTCCATAAGGAGTTGGGTGACAGAATGGAAAGGGCTGCCGCTACTGCCTCTAGCTTAGAAGCAGAGCAGGACAGTGGTAACATCAAATAAGACCCAATTCATGGCAACACTTAATGAATCAACTCCTTAGGGAATTGATTCAGGTAGTGGTCCCAGGTGCCAAGATACCATATTGGGGGATGTGAATGCTCAAACTAGGTTTGAGATTACATCTAAACAGTCCATTGATCCACCTCTCTCAAGAGGTTACACACTTGGAAGTGGGGAGGACAGTATGAAACTCATTAGAATTGATGAAATTTTGTTTACAACTGTCATATAAAAACAAAAAGAGTGTCTTGGTAAGCCAAAAGAAATGAGAGATTTTATGAGCTTAAAAATAGAAAGAGAGATGTGTGCATAAAAACAGAAATGAGTGATTATGTGAGCAAAAAGAATTGAGAGATGTTGTGAGCATAAAAACAGAAAGAGAGTATGTGTGAATCAAATTTGATGATGAAAGTTGCTTTTTGGAATGAAAATTGAATGATTACTGGTGTATTCTTTTTACTGCTGCTCAGTTTCAACTTAATGCTGCTAAGCTTAAGTTAATGTTGTTAGGCTTAAATTAGTATTGTCTGTATTTGTTTCTGCTGTTAGCGTATGTTAATGCTGCCAGTTCAAGTTTTTGCTGTTGAGGGTGATTCTATAAATACTTTGATTAAGGGTTTCATTTACTTCTTTATTCGATTTTACTTATTCAAACACTCTCTAACCATAAATCCTAATTCAATTTTCATCTTTGATCATCAAATTCATCATTATGTCAAGCCCTAAGTTTGCTGAAACGTACAATGCGGTTGCGTTCTTGGAAAAACCCGAAGAAAGTGATGGGTTTGCAGAGATAATTGATTTCCTAAAAGCAAGTTCTGTTTCATATGCTTTAACAGTCAATCCAGTAATCTACACATCTTGTATTGAACAATTTTGGGCAACTGCCAAGGTACAGACAGTTAATGGAGTGCGACAGTTACAAGCCCTAGTTGATAAGAAGAGGGTTATTGTTACGGAGTCAAGCATTAGGAGAGATCTTCACTTGGATGATGCAGAAGGTACTGATTGTCTTCCAACTGCTACTATCTTTGAAGAATTGGCACGTATGGGGTATGAAAAGCCTTCTCAAAAGCTTACTTTTTATAAAGCCTTTTTCTCTCCATAGTGGAAGTATTTCATTCATACTATTACTCAATGCTTAAGTGTTAATATCCAATACATGATGAGTTCAGTAGTTCTATGGCTTCTTTGATCATATGCTTGGCAACTAATCAGAAGTTTAATCTGTCTAAGTTTATCTTTGCTGCATATGTAAAACACTTAGATGGAGGAGTAAAATCTTGGAGGTTGTATCTACGTTTTCTCTAAGTTTTAATTTATCAATTAACTGGGTAATCTGTCAACTCTCAAGAAAGATTTTTGTTTAATCACCTTTCACAAAAGAATGTTTTTGCCAATATGAAGTGAGATGGAAAGGATTTCTTGGGTGAATAACACTTTATTTGCTTACATGATGGTTCAACGTTGAAGACAAATGGCGTGAGGATTCAGAACATCCAACTGTTTCACTCCATACACATTATTGATCAACCATCTTCATCTTCCCAACCCAAGAAGAAATAACCATCTAAGAAGGCTCAGAGACAGGAGGCAGAGGTTCCTCAATATGAGGCAGAGCATGAGGGAAGTGTACCAACACCTTCCAATGATCCACAACCTAGGTGGTAGGATAGCTTGCCAACCTAATCTGATTTGTGGTTTTATGTACCAAAAAAAAAATTTTTGCACGGCTCAGTTCTTGATTTACAAAAAGCAAAGGATGCTCAAGCTAAGGAGATTGCTGCTTTGAAGAAGAGGATCCAGAGGTTAGAAAGGAGGAAAATATCAAGACCTACAGGTTTGAAAAGACTCAGGAAAGTTGGTATTGATTAGGAGGTTAGAGTACTCTAAAGATTAGGAGTTTGGGTGCTCTAAAGATGAAACAAACAGGGGAGGAGTATTAAAGATATTGATGCTGATGTTGATGTTTCTTTGGTTGATGAAACTCAAGAGAGACAGGATGATGATTTAATGTTTGATACTAAAGTTGATGAAGTTGATGAAGCTGAGCTAAAGAAGCTTTTGGTGATTAAAAAGGATGAAGATATAGCAATTGATGCTTACACATGATACCAAAATACCAGTGATTTATTGATTTATATGACTTTTTAAAGTGGGTTGTTGGTACATTATCAGTTGATAAGAAGTGATGGTAAGTTCCAAGAGATACTCTTCAATGTTAGGATGCCTACAAGGGATAGATGGAGAAGTCTTGGAAGTTTATGGAGGATGTGAAGGTAAAGTAGGTGATACAAGGCTTGACAATAGAGTTTGTAAGAGTGTGTGTGGAGATTTATAAAGTTATGTTTGAAACAGAACAAAAGAATTAGGTTTGGAGAATTTGACAAGGATACAGGGTGGACTATTTAGAGTTGAATTGATTTATTGGAGTTCTTTGTTAGATTTAATAATCTTCACATTTTTATGTTGTTGAAAAGAGATACCCCCTACACCAATTACCATCACCAATATTGTCAACAAGGAAACTTCTAAACTGATCTCATCAAATGAGATGGGCTATCAACTGCTAAAGCTTTGTTGAAACAACAAAAAAGGTCTATGAAAGGTTTGAATTGCATCTTCTATGAATATGTTGAAGACTTTTAGATGAATAAACTGAAGATCAGAAGATAAACATCAGTTTGAAGGAGTATTGTTAGGACTTAAAAGTCACTTCAATGGATTCTTAAAAGTTACTGCTGCTCAGGTACATAATAGAAATTATGCTAAGTAGTTAGTACTGGTAGTATAATGTTACCACTGCTAGTTACTACTGTTAGTATAATTTAGTACTGATAGCATAAAGTTATTGCTGTTAGTTGAAGTTAAGACTGCTCAGTGTTGAAGACTAAAATATAAGCTAAGTAGTTTAGTTGCTGTATAGTAAAAGTTAAGGATGCTAGGTACAAGTACTACTGTTAGTGTATATTAGTACTGCTAGTAATAATGTTACTACTGCTTATGTTTATTAGTGCTGTTGGTGGAAAGATTACAAATTGTTTGACGATTTCTACTGGTAAGTGGAGATAAAGACGAATTAAAGAGATAAAGATTGTTTGGAGAACAAGAATGCGTGTGAAGATAAGTGTTGAGATATTTATGTACAAGATATACATAATGTATTTATTTAGAAGATTACGTTTATGTTTAGAAAAGATTGAGATATCTTAGGAATATATTGTAAGCCGACTAGGACTCCTTAGTCTATAAAAGGAGGCTCTAGGGCATTAGTTGAGATATCATAAAACACGCAGTCGTATCATTATCAGTTTTCATAGTTGTCAAAGTCGATTGAGAAAAGCTTCAAGGTTGTAAACCCCAGTACTAAGTTAAGAGTACTCGTATTATTAATCTAATAATATTGGAGCGTTTGGTTATATCTTTGTTGTTCAAGATTACTATTTCATTGATTTTACTTCTAGAGTATTAAGGTGTAGATTCCGCATACACTTTAATATACATACAAAGTTTCTACAACAAGTTATTTTGGATTTATCCAAGGTAATTTAACCTTAGACAACCTAAGGAATCGATCTAGATTTAGGATCAACAGATGGGATAGACCAGGCATGTTCTGGTGTAGCAGGTATGTCTTCAGTGAGTGGCTTCCACCAATTTTGCCTTAGGTTCACCGTGGGAATATGATCATGGCCAATGTCTTCATCACGAGACGACTGTACCTGTTCGTCATGAGTCGTATCATCATCCATATGTAGCTCTTCAGGAATTAATAAGATAGACGGCTTGAGTCTTGTGTCAGTAGTCATCCAAGCCGTATATTCAGCTGAAGCAGCTGTCTTTGAAGAGCTTGGAGCATCGGTGCCTGTAGACTGATCATGCTGGTTAGTAGATGGAGGTGGAGGAGGAGGAGGAGGAGGCAATTGAGACGATCTAGAAGCTCCAGAAACTCCTGGAGTTCCAGATGAATCTGCTGGTGGTGGAGGAGGAGGTGGTTGATGAGGTGGAGACCCAGGTGGTGTTTTCGGTGAATCACGTCTCTTTTTCTTCTTTCTTCGTGCTTCAGCCAAATCAGTTAGGAGCTGGTCAGTGTGATCACGGGCCATTGACTTCTCTAGAGCTTCGTACAACATTTTGTGATCTTCATGAGCTTGGTAGGAATTGGATTCCCACATGCGGTGATGAAGAATCTCCTTCATGTCGGCTTCTGGCAAGTCTCTGAAGCGATCCCTGAGAGGAGCTTGAATAGCCCAGTCAACAGCATCAGTGACGATTTCATCCACCGCTTTGCTCACCTGATGAGGGATATTAAGATTCTCTAGTTTGTACAATCTGGACCCTTGTTTGTCTAATCTTTCCTCCAGGGCTTGGTTTGCCTCCACCATATCCGCCATATGTTGTTCAAGTTCTCCCATGCGCTGGATTAAAATCGAATCTGAGGAGCCTTGTTGTGGTTGAGGTGGTATTGGTGGAAGAGTTGTTGTTGTCGTTGTTGTTGTTGCTGTTGCGGTTGCTGTGATTGTTGGTAGTGGTGCTTGAACCGCTGTGGGGACAGGTTGAGAGACTGTGAGATCAATAACCGGAGTGGTCATTAGAGGAACTGACGAGGTGTCCTGATGTATGGGAACCGTGACCATAGATTGAACCTCTGCTTCAATATTGGTTTTCTCAGGTTCGTCTTCCTGTGACTTCTCCGAAAGGAACTGATTGGTGAAGCTGAGTTCCTTGTCAAGATTTTGTAGAGAAGACAGGGTTCCAGTGGAGCTTGCAGGTTCCTCAAGTCTTACTTCACCTTCAGTTGGGAGTTTAAGGTTCTCCTGAACATTTGGATAAGCCGTTGTAGTGAATTCTTCATCCATTTGCTCAGGGTTTGGTTGAAGTGACGTGTCAGAGGCCTCAAGATTCATGTGTTCAAGGTCTGGTCCAGCAAGAACAACATGACTTGATGGAGGTTGAGACGCGGCAGCATCATCAGGGTTTGGTCCAGCCTGGCCTTCATCTTGCTCACCAGGGTTTGGTCCAGCCTGGCCTTCATCTTGAACTCCAGCATCAATCCCCGGTACTTCTTCATCAGAATCCGTCTCACTGTCTGTCAGCCCAAGTTCAGCATATAATGAAGAAGATTCATCATGACCAGTGGGTTCAGTTTGTGTAGAAGTGCGCCTCTGAAAGATGTACTGATCTGCAGGGCTCCTTTTCTTTGGTGTCTGAAGGGTGAGTAGATCAAGGGAAACTTGTTCATCACTGACTTTCTCTTTACCCTTTCCTTGAACCTCTGGAAGCGGTTGAAATTTCCTGTTTCGGGTTCCTGATCGCCACCGGTGGAAGGGGACCCTGGAAGACGAGTGAAATTCCTTTAAGCTTTCTTCCACTGCCTTTTGCAGATCAGCCTCTTCATCACCAATCCTGGGTTCATTCTCTGGAACACCTTCGTCAACAAATTCATCTACCAACTGAAGAGAGCTCTTTTTCGTTCGCTGCTTCACCACCTTACCAGCTTTGGATCGTTTGGCTGGAGATGGCGCCTCAGATGTCTCCGTAACCAGCTTTCGTTTCTTTTCCTGAGGCTTGGCGGGTGCAGGTTTAGGTTTCTTGGTTGTTGCTTTAGGTGCTAGGGGCTTAGATTGCTTGGATGCTTTGGGTTTGGTAGCCTTAGCAGGTTTAGGAGCAGGAGAGTCAGGATCACTAACCTCTTCACCAGCAAGATATCTTTGATGCTTAGCTACTTTTTCCAGATACGCATTGTAGTATTGTTCACCTCGAATGTCATCTGTGATAAGATCATTCGGAATAGGCATCCCAAAGACTTCCTGTATTGGTTCCTTATCACTAAACTTGAGTATCCAAGTACAAGCTATTCATTAGGCAAATGATGTGGTTAACCTGGTCTCGGGTGGAACTTGTGCTTGCTTTGTAAGTAATAGACGATCAGCTTGGTGAACCTAACACTCGGGATCACAATAAGGGTGGCTTTCTTCTTTCCCTGAGTATGTTGTGCTAGATTCTTTTTGTCTTCAATGAAAGTATGGATGGATTGGGTGAATTCTTCCCACATCCTCTCTGCATAATCGATATGGGCTCGATTGACGATGCCCCATGAACTCTGCAAACACTGGAGACCCTTGGTCTTTCAAACCTAAAGGTTTCCAGTAAGACACAAGTTGATGACTGTTGTGAGTGCTCTCCATGGTTGAAACATGTCATTAGTCACGACATATGATAAGGTTCTGACAACTTTCGAATAACCCAAATTGTTGACAAACTTGAAAAAACATTAGAGTTGGTGGGGAAGAAAATGCATTGTTGGTGTGACTGGTGTGATTTGAAGTGCGTCTCTGAGTGTGTCTTTGGTGAGATCGGAACCATTGCTCATCTAGTTGACAGCTGTAATTCCCGGTTTTATTGTCATATCGAACAGTGTCCCAAAACTGTGAATATGATTGATGGGAATTACAAGAAGGAAGCAGTGAAAGCTCTGAAGAAGTTGGTGTGCTTCAGAATGTCCATAGCAATCTTGTAGATTGGATTACTTTGCGACCTTTCAACATCCAGATAGCAGTTGCTTTTTCCTATAGGCACCTATCTGATGCGAGGCAGGATTTGATCATCAGTACGAGCGGGTGGTGCCATAGCAGGTGCTTGTTTAGCAGGAGCATTAACATTAACATCAGCCATTGTATCTGCACAGTCACATTCATAGGAAGACGTACATACAGAAAGGATATGTTAGATGTGAGCAGATGCTCATGAGTTAATCAGTTATGGACTAAAACCAAGAGGAGGACACTTTGATCATATTTAAAGTTGTTATTAACAGATTTGGTCAACTCTTGAGTCAACGAAAGTTAACTCATGGAAGAGAAGGCAAAAACGCAATGACCAAATCACAATGACCAAATCACAATTGTCACGTGGTACTAGACAAGACGCAAGAGTTGAAGCACACTAGGCAAAACGCAATGGGACAAAACGCAGGCACCAAAACGCAAGACACAAGATGCAGTAGGTCAGCCAAGCAAAACGCAGCCCATCAAAACGCAATGAATATTTTATTAAAAATAATCAAAACGCAGTGTATTCAAAACGCAAAAGACAATTAGCAACAAGCAAAACGCAAACCAACAAAACGTAATGAATATTTTATTCAAGATAATCAAGACGCAGTCAATCAAAACGAAATGTTTTTTTATATAGAATAATCAAAACCGCAGGTCTAGCTCCAAAACGCAACAGGCAAAAACGCAATTAGACAAAACGCAGGAATCTTTTATTAATATATAATTCAAAGGCAACATTTTGAATTTTTTTGAAAAGGTTGGTCTTACATTTTTACTAATGAGGTCTTTAACAACATAACGCAATTGATTGCGTTTTGACCATTTGGCATTAATTATAACAATCACAAGCAATGAGCTTATTTAACTCTCAAAAAACGAATGGCATATATCAGGCAAATCGTAACAAAGGGATTCCACCACAAAACGCTATCAAGATACTTTATACAAACGACACCTAGATGGTTTTAAATCTCAGATTCCAAACTAAAAACACTAAGGCATTTTTAGGCAATCCAAATTACGAATACGGAAAACAAATAGCATTATAAAACATTTACTTAAACATACATGCATAAACAACAACACACGACGACAAACATTGAAACCCATTCGACAAAAATCCAAGGACAAACCATGATGACGTGGGGAGACCAATTATACACATAACGAAGATCAATATCATATTATGTAGTAAACCAGCAATTTGATCACAACGATTACACACTAATCCAGATTAAGATGATGTGTATCTACAATGATCTACTCAAAACGCACACATTCAAAGGATTCAGGCTTTATTATTTGAGATTATGATTGAGTAGATGTATAAACTTTAATTCAATTACCTAGTTTAAATAATTGGCCAGGTAGGTCAGAAGGGACAAATCTCAGTCGCGATTGCGCTTTAGGTCGAGAGAGAAAAGGTCAAATGGGGGTTGACTGGTCTTTGTTGCGATTTGACTAAGTCAAAAAGCAATGGGCCTTTTATATTAGGGTTTAGGTTTCGAATCTTTGGCAAGACTAGCCCTTAGGGTCGCATCTATTAGACTTTACTTTTAATGAGAGTGGTTTTCTAAGGGCAATTCAGATACAAGAATGGCATATATGACCTTAAAGAGTTATAAGCTATGTAAACAGTTAGCACATTGACATAAGACCCTACACTTGCAATTAATTGATAAACTGGACTTTAGAGTTATTACTGTTTTACTCCACCTACAATTGAAACCCTGTTAGATACAAATCTTTTCTGCATTATTATTCAATGCAAAAAACATGTTGCTCGTTAATTGTCATAGATTTTTGAAAAATACTTCTCCCTCAATCAATGACCATGTTTTTCTATTTTTTTGTGCAGTAGTCGTTGATTGAGTACTCAAAAAAATGTTTGTAAAATTGATATTCCGATTGATTTTTCCTGCACAATGTTAAATAACCACAATGAGAAACCGATGACTTTCCTGAAGAATCATAGACGAAAACGCTATTCGGATAAAAAATAAGATTCTCTTCTTGATCAAGAATTAATGCAATGAAGGCGTCCCATGAGATCGAGAGTGCTGGTTGTAAAGTAATCCATGCCCGGAGAGCATTAATAACCGTTGTTAGGAACATCATCTTTTTGGCGTCTTGGAGACAAGCTTTCCTCATATTGAAAAGCGGGTTGCAGTCTGAAATAACTGCAATCCATGAAGACATGTTTAAAAGGTTTGAACTTCTGCTCGAACTTTATTTAAAGACCCGTGTCATTATTGAATGACATTTCTAGGTCCGTAAATATTATCGATTTTCAGAAGACATGTCTTTGAAAAATATTTTTGGTATTTTCTATTTTCTGATTTTATGGTTTTTGTAGGTTTTATATTTTTGTATTTACTTTTTGGTTTTAAAATATGTACATAGGATACATGAAGACCTTCCTTTACTCATCCTCTCCATCTTGAAGACGTTGGAGAGTTTCCGGAGACATACTCTTCATTCCAAGCCGCGGGAGTAGAAATTCAAACCACTCTCTTGGTAATGCTTTTGTGAATATGTCCACAAGTTGATAATCCGTTGTCACAAAGTAAAGCTTAACCACGCCATTTTCCACCTGGTCTCTAATGAAATGGTGACGTATGTCGATGTGCTTTGACCGAGAGTGCTGGACATTGTTGCAAGAGAGAGAGATAGCACTTCTGTTATCAATACATATGTATATTATTAAATGCAAAGCCGTAGTCTATTAGCTGTGATCTCATCCAAAGGATTTAAGCACAACATCTAGACATGGCAATGTATTCAACCTCTGTTGTTGAGATAGCAGTGCTTTTCTGCTTCTTCGATGGCCAGCTCATTAATTTTTCTCCAAGAAACTGAGCACTTCCTGACGTACTTCTCTAGGTATCTTGACAACCTGCATGGTCAGCGTCTGCATAAGTCATTAGTGCAATAGCGGTGTCCTTCAAATACCAAAGACACATGTTAATGGTTCCTCGGAGGTACCGAAAGACCCGCTTAATTGATTTAAGGTGATTTTTGGTAGGCTTTGTCTGATACCTAGCACACATGCACAAAACGAATACAAGGTCTGGTCTACTGGCAATGAGGTACATTAGGGAGCCGACCATACCTCAAAACCGAGTCTGGTCAACTGGAATCCCTAAGGGGTCCTCATCTTGTTTTGATTGATCTACCATTGGTGTATCTACAGGATCAGAAGTATCCATTCCATATTTTATTAAAATTTCAAGAGCATATTTGGATTTGTTAATAAAGATGCCTCCAGGACTTTGAGAAACTTGTAATCCTAAGAAAAACGACATTTGTCCCATCATTGACATCTGAAATTTTGAACTCATCTCTTTTGAAAATATGTCACAAGCTTTAGGATCAGTTGAGGCAAATATAATATCATCTATGTAAATTTGAATGAGAAGAATGTGTGAGCCTGATTTCTGAGTGAACAACGTAGGATCTACTACACCCTTGGAGAACTTGTTTTCTAGAAGAAATTTTGATAATGTGTTATACCACGCCCTTGAAGCCTACTTTAAGCCATAAAGATCCTTCTTCAGACGATAGACGTGTGTAGGATGATATGGATCAACGAATCCCTCGGGTTGACTGACGTAGACCTTCTTCTTCCAGCTCGCCATTCAGAAATGCAGTCTTGACATCCATCTGGTAGATGGTCATGTTCTTACTGGCGGCATTTGCAATGAAGATTCGCCTCTATCCATGCAACCGGTGCAAATGATTCCTCAAAATTGATACCATCCTCTTGATGACATCCCTTGGCTACTAACCGTGCCTTGTTCTTCAAAACATCACCATACTCATCAAGCTTGACTTTGTAAATCTACTTGAGAGCGATTATCATTGCACAGTCTGGTTTTGGAACTAACTCCCATACTTGAAGTCGGTCAAACTCGTGAATTTATTTTTGCATGGCTTCAAACCAGCAAGCTTCAGTCATGGAAGTCTTGAAATTCTTGGGTTTGACTTTTGAAAGTACAGAATTGTAAAAATACCACAAGGCATCGGTAGCTAACTGTTTTCTGGTGGATACCGGACAAGAAGGATTACCAATGAAATTATCCATTGGGTGATACTTGGACCATTTTCCGAGATGATCATGTGATTGAATAACTTGGTTGGATTCAGCTGAACTAACATCCCCTGGTGATGACTCTTCAGAACTAGGTTCTAGAGCAAACACGTTTCAAAGGGTTCGTCGTCAGCTTGAGGAAAAGGGTTTTCTTTGAAAGTAGGTCCAAACTGTAAACCTTGTTGTGAGATAGGAGGTTGTACTTCTGAGGATGACGGTGAATGACTTGTAGACGGTGCATCTTGATAATATGTTGATAGAAGAAGTTGTATAGGCTAAACATGGAACTAGAACTGCAGGCAGCAGGTGTGGACGGTCGTTCACAACTTGGGGGGTCATAGTTACTCCATCGAAAATCGGTTGGATAACTCTCCAGCTCTTTATTGTTGGTGGTACATAAGGAGCTGAGGGACCCGAATAGGTATGGCCTTGAATGATTTGGTCATGCGAGATGGGATCAACAAAATAGGCTCAGGTCCTGAACTGATGTGCACAGGAGCCATGTGCTTAGTCAACTTATCGAATTGCACGTGAATTGTTTCCATGATTAGTCAGGTTCTTTTGTTGTAGATTTTATAACCCTTCCTATTGGGAGCATAACCAATGAAAATCCCCATATTGTTGTTGCTTTTACTTTTCCAAGATCTTGATGTCATTTATAGGGGTAACAAAGAGCACACAAATATCACAGAAAAATGTAAGATCAGGGCTTCTTACCATCGACAGCTCATATGGGTTTTGATGTGACCGAGTATGTATTAGGGATTTGTTTTGGGTGTAAAAGCTAGTTAGCAACAGCTTCTGCGATAGAATCATCAAGGCTTTAGGAAAACTATCAGCATTGTCGAGCAGCTTCACAAGAGTACAATTTCGGTCTTTCGATATGTCGTTCTACTGAGGAGTTCTCGGGAAACTAGATTTTTGGTGAATGATGCCGACACTTTAATAGAATATCCATCAGAACTTGAATTAATCAATTGTGTGCATTTATCGGTAGGATGTATATAAACAGTTTTATTGAGTCACTTGTTTTTGCTTTAGAAATTTAATAACAAACTTTGAGTTTCATCTTCTTGATCTCAAAAATTAACCTATCGTAAATCATGAATAATAATCACCGATGACCTAATGTATTTCTTCCACACTTAATACTCTAAACTCTCCTTTGGTCTACACAAATCCATATGAAGGGTATGTAAGACTTCCATAATGGTGTTTTCAGATTTGGGTTAGTGGGTATACTTCTTGCTCTTTCCTAATTGGCAAGCAGAGCAAAGATGGTCTTTCATAAACTTCAACCTTGGTAAGCCTCTTACCAGATCTTTTCTTGCCAGATCATTGATGGTACCAAAGTTCAAATGGTTTAACCGACGATGCCACAACCATGATTTATTCTTGGAGGCTTTGGACAATAAGCAAATTAGAGAGGACTTCATTATGTCTTCAACAAAGATAGTATACAGATTTGAGCTACGACATCCTTTAAGTAACTCCACACCATCTACATCTTTAACATAGCATGAATGTTTTTTGAATGCAACTTCAAGATCTGAATCACAAAATTGTCCTATAGAAAAGAGATTGTGTCCAAGTCCTTCCACATAATATACCTTAGAGATCACACTGTGACCAATCACGTAATCCCCATAACCCATAATAGCACCAAAATGATCATTCTCAAATCTAACTTTCTCGATTAACTTTTTCACAGAATTCTTGAGCCGTGAGCGATTCCCCGTCATATGTTTTAAGCAGCCTGAGTCCAAATACCAAAGGACATTATGTACAACTTGCATTTAAAAACAGACAAAGATAAAGAGTTTGGTAATTAGGATTCCTAATTTCTGTTGGGGTCCTGTTAGTTAGTAGAAACAGTAGTATATTTCACAGAAGCATCCATTGACTGTGTCTCAGTTGTAATGGAAATGCCATTGGAAATTTCCTTTTCTTGTTTGTTTCTACGTGTGTATCTAGTTCATGGTTTCTGAGAAGTGTTACTAAAACTCTCAGTGATAATAATTTCACTAGAACTAACGTGTTTAGGTTGCTGTAAAGGTACTACTTTGGATTTAGTAAACCTAGTTAAAGGGCATTGTTCTCCTAAAGTAAATTTCCTTCCAATGGGCTTCCACTAATAACCAACATTAGTAAATAGTTTCCCTGTTGCTTTCCAAACTTGCTTAACTTTGCTCAAAACATTTTTAACAAGGGGGGCACATACAGATTTCAAATATTTCATAACACACTTATCATGATTAACATAAATTAAGCATTTGTTACATGTCTTGCACACATAATTAGAATTCGAATTAATTATAGTATGCTTAGAGCTAATACTAGAATCAACATAATTCTTTTGTTTCAAATTAGACTTATTGTTCCTAAGGTGAGCTTCTACTTTCTTCTTGTTGTCACTTTTAGCTGGCAAGATCCTATTGTTCTTTATATTGCTCCTAGGCTTTGACCTGCTAGCTTCAGTGGAGCTGTTTACTCCTATAGAAGGAATTATGGGTGCATTAGTCTTTTACACTTTCTATTGTTCAACATGTGTTTGTATGTTATTATTTGAATTTTTGCATGGTTCCTTAAAAGTAACTTGCTTTTTCCTATTCAAAGGGATGGTAGCAACCTTTTTCTCTCTTTTACTGAATTCTTTTGGACAAGTGCCAATCACATATTCTAACAATTCCTAATATCGTTTAGTGTAAAGGCAGGCAGATTCAAGCGCATTATCTAATGGTTTTTCAATTCTAGCCTATTC
Source organism: Tanacetum coccineum (assembly GCA_026074375.1). Classification (NCBI taxonomy): domain Eukaryota; kingdom Viridiplantae; phylum Streptophyta; class Magnoliopsida; order Asterales; family Asteraceae; genus Tanacetum; species Tanacetum coccineum. Next base: position 15,245 of record BQNB010074067.1, read on the forward strand.
TACAATCTCATGAACTGTTTCTACACTTTCCTTAAGATGCTTGAGATACTCTAGATGAACTTCCCTATTGTTTTTATTGTGAGGGGGAATTGGTTCAACATCGATTGCATACATACCAGGAGCAAGAACTTTTGGTTTTACAGTATCTATAGTGACACATTTCATTTTTCCTTTAAGTTGAGCCTTTAGTTTCTCATTTCAGTTAACAAAGAAGTTATATCTTCAATAGTTTTAGCATGGATTATCTTAATAGAATCATACAATTTCTTGTAATGTTGCTTAAGTTTTTCATTCTCTACTCTAAAACGCTCATTTTGTGCTTGAAGAGCAGTGACATGTTCTATTAACTCTATGTTCTGAGAGTCTAAGGCCTTAAAGTCAAGAGTATGATTTTCCTCACTACGTCTCTCATTCATGTGAAAGATTTGCTCTTTCAATTTTCTAATTGTGTTGTTCTTTCTTTGAAGCTGCTCTTTCATTTTGTTGATTTCAAAAAATAAGTCAAATTTAGGAGCATCCTGAGATGTTTGTGATTTGTTGTTTCCAAAACGTTCTTTAATATTTTGATACTTCAATTGCAAATTTAGGTGAACTATCTCAAGGTTGGATAAACATTTTATTATTTCACTATGATCATCTTTTTGAATCTTGTGTTTTAATTTAGAAATCTCAGCTTCAAGTTCTAGACAACGTGCTTGTTCTACAGTGTAAGCATCATGCATTTCAGAAAATCTAGATACAGTATTCACAACATTCATGACACTATACAACAATTCATTAGACAAACAATCAACAATTAGATTCTCATTTTCAATGAGAAGGTTTTTCCTTTCAATGTCCGCACATTGCTTGTCCACAGCATTTTGTTCAACCTCAGCTTCCATTTGTTTAAAAATTTCTTTCATTTCTTTAACTTCTTTAACGAGAGCCATTTGGATTCTCTCAAAATGTTCTTTAAGCATTTTGAAAAATGGAATTACCTCAGTAAGGTAACATTCCTTTGTTTGTTCGAAACCCTTTTCCCCTTCTGTGAGACCACATGGTGTAATTCTCTTTTTACAAGTTTTATCAAATTCTGTAAAAAGTTGTGTGAGTGTATAAATATTAATTTTCACTTGACTTTTTGTTGGAAGAACTCTGGGGACAAGCTTTGCAGGTGTATTGGGTGGATACACCATCATTTTTGAAATTGGTTTTGGAATCGAAATATTTAAGGACCAAAATATCTGTTTTGGGGTCAAATGTCTCTGTGGTGTAAAAGTTGCAAGATATTTCTCTTTTGAGTAATCTGGGGGTGTAATCTTAACTCGCTTTTTAACATACAGAGGGATTTTCATTTTCTCAAGCATTTTCTTCCTAGTTTTCTTAGCTATCTCAAGAGTATCCTCTGAGTCCTGCACGACAGCAGGGGCATGATTGGTCTTGACTATTTCATGACCATTATAGAGAGTAGACTGAACTTTCATCGCACTGGTGAGATATAAGGGATTTTTGTAGCCTATTGCTACCCTTTTCTTTTCATCATAAAAAGGTTTTGGTTTACATAACACGTGAACTGTTTGAAGAGACTGATCTTATTTGAATAATATATCTTCAACTTCTTCTTTTAAAGCTTTCATGTCCAAAAAATCTTCAAGGTATTTATTTTCTTTCTGTTTAAAATCCTTTTTCAAAGTTGCTACTTTATCTTTTATTAACTTGTTATGGTCAATGGTAGAATTAAGTTGCATTTTTACAGAATAAAGTTCCTTTTTCAAAGATTCTTCCTTAATGTTACGGTCAGTGATAATTATTCTCAATTGTTCATCAATCTTTTGTTCTCTTTTAGTTAATTCAAACCTTTCCTTTTTTTCATAAATCGCGACTTGTTCCTTATATCTTGCAAGTTCAGCAATTAATGATTCATTAGCTACTTTGTTCTGCTCTTTTGCAGAGACACATTGGGCAGCCTGGTCATGCATATCATTGATTATCATCATTAAAGCATCATTTGGCACAGAAGATACATTATTTTGTACAACTTGCTCTACGTTGTTCTTCACATACTGATCATACATAATAATATTACTATCACTCGTATATTCAGCATCTGAGTCAACAACGTAGTTTTGTTGTGCATCGTTGTGCATCTCGTGTACTTCTTGATACTTGTCAACACTATCTAGATAGTTATCATGATCTTGTACCTCAGATATAATGTCCGAATCATATGATGGACCGGCTTCATCATAGATTGGATCGGCTGATGATAGATTTGCCATGAACATGGTCTGTGTAGGAGGATCATCATCAATATTAGAGTCAAAAGCATTACATTGATCAGCTTGAAAGATGTGGTCCTTGTTGAGTGACAAATCTTGTAATGGTGCCTCATCCACATCATCATCAAACTTGTTAGTCTATACACAAGCATTAAACAAAAACTGCTCTTCATCTAAAACCACTCCATTCTCCTGAGCTTGCATCAGCAGCATCTTGTCCTTGAAGTATTCTGAATTCTGTTGTCGCTTTGGGTGAGTGCATTGTATTGCTATGTTCCCTATTCCATTGCAGTTATAACACTTAATAGGCTTTGCTTGACCAGGATTTGCATTGCCAACTCTATTTTGAAATCCTTCAATTCCAACTACAAGTGCTCCCCTTGCATTGTTCCCCTTACCTCTGTTCTGTCTATCCTGAACATTCTGAACAACAACCCTGTTGTTTTGAACTGTAGCTTGGTTCCTTGTGTTAAATGAAGTTCTGAGTTAATTGTTAGTTTGAGGAAGGTGTGATTTGTAGGATTGGGCGAGTAGGGCAACTATTTTAGTTAAGTTTTCAATCAAGTCATCAGTTGGGGTGAAACCTAAATCAAGTTGTATGTTATCAGCAAATTGTGGTTGATGGGTAACTGGTGGGACATATGCAGATTGTGCAATAGCTGATGATTGTGTAGGGTACTGCTGAGGTGAAATATTAGACACAAAGGCAAGAGGATCAATAGCATGTTAAGTGTATCTTTCCAACATCATCTTGTTCTTATTAGCATGTGCATCATGTTGCTTCAAGTAAGCATACGGCTGATCATAGTTAGATGATTTCAAGCCTCAATTCAGTTTGACTGCAGTCACGAATCTACCCCATTTAGGAAACATATTGTTTACAAATTTTGAGTTAAGCTGCATTTTGGGCATAGTCATCTTGATGTTTCTCATGTCGTTAATGAGCTTTGTAAACCTGACATAGTATTCATGAATGGTTTCTCCTTTGTTCTGACAGAAGTGTTCAAAGTCATCGTATAGCTGTGATTCGTGTTCATTTTTCGTTAACTCAGAACCTTCCAAGAGCATCTTCACATTATCCCAAATGTGTTTGGCGTCAGTGTAATGGTTAATGAGTGTGTAGATATCTTTTGGTAAACCATGAAGTAGAATATTCGTTGCACAAATGTCAGCTTTAAACCTGTCCTTTTCTTCTGGGGTATGGTCTACAACGACTCTATCTCGTTCTGGACCTAGATGAAGTTCACCTTCAGCAAGTGTTTCTCTAAACTTTACAATCTTAAATGGACCTTCATCAATCGACTGAAGTATGTTCTCCCCATTAACTTTTCCCTTACAATACAAATGAATACGTTGTTGCCAAGACTCAAAATCAGATTTATCAAGCATTGGTAGGCGGGTATCGGAACCGGCACTTTGGATATCTTCAGAAAGATTAGCCATCTTAAGTGATTGTGAAATGATATGAGTTAATCATTCAATGATTAGTGAATGTATGTTAAAAGTGGTAAAGTTTAATCAAGTGTTTTGTTGTTTTAGTTTTGTAAAGTCCAAAGTTTGAAATTTTTCAAAGTGTCAAAAACAGTAGCTCAAACCGCTGCCTAGGTTACCAAATCGTTGTCTAGACTACCAAACCGTTGTCAAGTTGCCAAACCGCTGTGAACTCAACAAACCGCCAAAGTTTAGTTTAGTAATCCGCTACATGGAATAAATCTTCAAAACCTATCACAAACCGCTATGGATAAACCGCTACTATTAAAAATAATCCTAGGTAAACCGCTATAGTTTTGTTTCCTAAACCGCTGTCAAAACGTATAAATCTGCAAAAACCTATAAACCGCTACCAAGCAAACCGCTAATATTATTGTTGATAAAAATATAATGCCTAAAAACATTACTAATATTTTTTCACATCTTTACGTTTTGATAATCACAAAATATAAAAACATTCAACGTAAAATTAAACTTAAACAAGTAATTAGTAGTAAATTCTCATTTCAACAAATACATCACTTAAAGGTATGAATAAATAAATGCTTAATGCATTTTATGATCAAAAGAAATTTTTATTCAACCACACACTTTTATAAAATGTTGTAAACATTTTATAAACATTACAAAACATTTTCTACAATTAAAAGAAATGTCTTATTCAAAATAAACATTTTCAAATTCAAATTTTCGGACCTAAAATGGCTAGAAAATTTCCAGAAATTCCCCCTACACAAAAGACAAATTAGGGAAGCCCTAATCTTGGGCGGCCCCCTTAAATACATGGTCGGCCCCTTTAAAATTAAGGGGACCGCCCACCTATTTAAGGGGACCACCCTCTGATTCACAGATTTTTCACTGTTTTCTTTCCCCTCTTCTACCTAGCCACACCTACTGTTTCCTAAAATTCCTAAACATATCTTGGACTTGTTATTTTAACAATGTTCATCCACCATAAATTGCACCTTTCTCCAATTATAAATACATTCTCATCCTTACCATCATCACCACAATCATCTTCACTAATGACATCTCCTAATAAACCTAAATCCAAATCCTCAAGAGTAGCAAAGATAAGTGTAAGACCTATTTAGAGAAAGAAAAATTGAACACTTGCGACGCATCAAGTGAGGACAATGTTAACGCACCAACACCAAATACCCAAATCACACTTTACTCTCTATGATTCATCTCAAGAGATCAATCCTTCTACTCAAGCAAACCATAACTCAATTCCATTTAGTGACATTTGTGTCACAAATGATGAAGATACTCCCATATTACCACAAGTTGTTAATCCACCTCCACTCGCACAAACCAATCCACATGTTGCTAGTATGATTCATACTCAAACTCAAGGTGATAACCAAACTCAACTTACTCCAACTCCATCTCCAAGTAGGGAAAGACTTGTTGATGAAATTAATCAACTTTAAGACTTATCAAGTCTTCTAGCCATGCATCTTGCACAACAAAACATATCATCCTTATCACCTTACTCACCAAACCTTCCTCACACCATCAATTTATAACAAGTTGACACCCATGTTGACTATTGTCCTTGTTGTCGATTTACCCAAAAAGATTGAACTAGGCCACAACCTCCATGACTTGCGCGAACTTACACCTTATTATATATAAATAATCGTAGACATCTATAAATATATAACAAGGATCAGGACCTACAAAATCAAGAAACCGGAAGCAGTATAGGGTGTCTCCGGGTCGTTATGTCCCAACGAGGCTTGAATGGAAAATCGAAAGACGATTGATGATTTGTGTATGAATGTCACAGGGAATGATTGGGCACTAAAACTGATAAAAATAAGCAAAAGCACATAAAAATAGCAAAGAGAATAAGCTGGAACAAGAATAAAAACTAGGAATAACAAAAACACTTAAAACTTTAAACTAAGACACAAATAAACTCAAATAAAC